>JBBYHK010334731.1:0-94700 GCA_038382065.1 Adansonia grandidieri | reverse complement strand
CTTTAACAATTGGTATGTTCTATCTCTTAAATGTGCTTAAATGACTATAAAAGAATACAAAAATCGGATGAACTACATATTAGGACTTAATTGCATATATTTTCTTAATAATTGGTAGACATGTTCTTAAATGTTTCATACTTAATATACCTTCTAGAAGTCTTGTTGAAATTAGACCCTTAGCTTTGAATTAAACTACTTTCACCTTTTTGATATTCCAAAAAGGGGGGAATTTTAGGGGTCAATTTGCTTGCATGTACTTCATTTATATATGCTTATGCTAGCAAATAGGAGGATTTTACATGTGCTTACATTATTTATATTATCGAAATCCTTAATATTTTCTGTTGGTACTCTTAAAGCCAAATATGAACAAGAATGCCATTGCCCAGTGTTTCAAAACCTTTTTATAAAATTTCCAAAAGTTTATTTCGTAATGCCTTTAAGAAGAGGGAGTTTTATTGAAAATCTTTAAATGACTAAGGGGGAGTTTTACAAGCAAATTCACCTTAAGTTTTGTCATATCAAAAAGGGGGAGATTGTTAGCTATATTAGCTTTGAATTAATCTTAGTTTTGATATAACTAAAACTTAAGCGTAATTAGCTTGTGTTTAAATATTTTCAAGATTAGTATTTTTTCATGAAATATTTCATAAACACTTTGAAAAATACAAAAATTTGTTTTAACTTCTTTAAGCACTCAAAAATATGTTCTTAATACATATTTTTATATAAAACATTTTTGAGATAAGTTTGACATGTTTTAAAGTCATGAAAAGCCTCTTAAAATTGATTTTCATGTAAATGTATTGATACATTATGTGTATGTATTGATACAATGCTTGGTAGTAGCTAAATAATCTTAAAATGCAAAAATCACTGTTCATGTATTGAGACAGATCCTTCTGTATGATACACGACTGTTTAACAATCATATTTTGGACCGTTAAACATAATGTATCGATACTTAATGGTATTGATACAGAGGTAGAGGGACAATGAGAAACGATATTTTGAAGGCTCCAACGGCTATATTCCTTCACTAAATGTTCCCAACGGCTAGAATCATGATCAAGACTATAAATAAGCCACTCCAACACCTTCAACAATAAGAAAAACTAAGAGAATTGTGCTTAAAGTCAAATCTGTTATCTTTTCCATAATTTTCACTAAGTAGTTCATCTTTGTATGGGATTAATTCTTCTTATTTTTGTACTCTTCGTTTTGTATCTTTAGATACATATTTCCTTTAAGCTAAAATTCTTGTAAACACCTAACCTTTAGAGGTTTTATTTGTTTACACTCAAATCCTTGTAAAAAGGAGAGGTTACTACTTAGCCATTGAAAAGTAGAGAAGGTTTCTACTTAGCCTTCAAAAGTAGTGAGAGAGGGTTCTATCTTAGCCATAAAAGATATGTGGTAAAGGTTTCTATCTTAGCCTTGAAAGATAGCGAGTGTAAAGGTTATACCTTGTCCTTGAAAGGTAGACAATTCAAGTTAGTGAATTATGAAAATCCAAGGCAAGTGAGGCCAAGATAGAGGATGTAGGCAATTGAGATCGAACCTCTCTAAATCTTTGAGTTTGCTTCTCTTTCCCTTCTTTTTAATTGTTTATCTCTATTCACTAACTTGCACTTCAAAGTTTATTGTTTAGATTTCTCAATTTTATTTATCAAAGTTTTAATTTACTAAAATTTTGAGAAATCAATTCACCCCATCTTGATTTCATTCACCACTAAAAGGTTTAACAATCTTATAATTGTAACTCTTTACAACTCCTTTGTAAGGCCATTGTGTTTTGAGGGTTTCATCTAATTAGTGTTTGTATGATAGTCAATCATGCCACTAAAATGAAGGAAAACCTTTATCATTATAAAATAGTAACATGTATATATAGTTAATTAACTTTATATCTCATGTTCCAATTTGCTTGGTTCAAGGGCATACACCAATAGTTTTTACCATAATTGCCATGTTTGAATGTTCTACTTGATAAAAAGGTGTCTTGTTCATACGCCAAATCTATTTTTAAAACCTTCCCAAGTTAGGTCCACATTAACTTCAATAAATAAGGACTGATATGGACTTAATATTTTCTATCAATTGGTCTTCCAATCTAAGGGAAAAATCAAGTTCTTTGTGTATGGATTTAAGGATAGATATGGCTAAATATTATGATTTTCAAAACAATAATGTCCTCTTTAAGCTTTTCTTAAATTGCTTATGCCTTGGTCTTATGTCTAGTGGCCTTTACTTAAGATATGGTTAACAAGCTTTTCATCATCCCAAACCACTCTGGGATTGTGATCAAATAAACTTGTGAAGCCACTATCATTGACTCTTTGTAGTCATAGACATTTAGATTTTGTAACTCGAGTTTAGCTTTAGAAACTTAAAAATCAAAATTTCTTTTGTTAAGCACTAGCATTTTTCTAGAGTTGTGTCCCCAACTTAAAAATTTATTTTTTAACCCTAGACCATTTTTCTAGAATTTTGTGATATTTTCCCTTAAGCTATTGAATTACCTTTCCAATGGTATCTTGCTTGCCTTTGGATATTCCAAATGAGGGAGTTACAACTTTTCTAACCTTTGCTATCTAAAAACCCTAGAATTAGAGATTTACATTCTATTCAGGCTATTTTGACCCACCAAATGATTTTTCTAGATTTTAAAAATATTTTTCCTAAAATGTTTGTGAAATCCTTTTTTTCAAAAAGGTATCATTTATGAACGATTTCGAGTGAGTTGGGTATGATTTTTCAAAGTCCACTAAACTTTTTCCCCTATATGTGCTATCAGTATTGAATTAGACCTAATTTCTAGAATTATTTCCTCCCAAAAAGTGATTTTTTAGGATTTTATAAAACATTTTTATATTAAACCTTATCAAGTCACCTTTCCAATGCTACAACATTCAATCCCTAAAACCTTCAGACCATTTTAGAATAAAATCACAAACAGGGATAACGCGATGCTACCTTTTATTTTAGCATTATATAAAATTAATGGATTTTTCAAAATCTCCACTTCAAGGCATTCAGATGCCTCTAAATGAGTCCAATCAACCCCCTCAAGTCAAAATATATATGTCAACCCCCTTTAAGGTCGAACATAGGCATGGACATTTTTCAAATCTTACCATTCCTATTTTACCAATTCTTTATAACCAAAAATCACCAATTTTGTCAAAGATCATAAAAAAATGTCATTCTGTCAAGAAATTACCAAACATTTGTCAATTTAAGTCCTTTAATCCAGTCTCTCCAAAAATTACTAAAAATTTCATTTACAAGGATACTCTAACCCTATTTTTTGAAAGGATACTCTAACCTCATTTTTCAAAATCTCACTTAAAAGTAAATGTTTTTTCTCTCCTAGATTTTTTTGGATTTTTAATTCCAAACTCATGTTCAAGCCTCAATTAATCTACGACTCTAAACATGTCTCAAATATTTTCAGTTTGGTTATTTCTAAATAACTAATGACAATCACAAAACACATTTTGTTCGATCCTCCCCCTCCCTTTTTTGTGTGATTTATTTTATGCATGCAATTTTATCTTATCTTTCTTATGCCTTACTAACTTATTTCCCTTTTGTGGGTGTCTATTTTGCATTCACATTTCCAAATTATTTTTAAAAGTCACAAGGTAATGTTTTGTGTCAGTATCTCTCCAACGCTTGAATTCGATTTTTAAAATTAAATTTAGAGATCCTTTTTAGCCAAAATTCTTTATGTTTCCTATCTTTTCAAGGCGCATACAAGATTTAATTTTTTTGTGAAAACCTGGATTTGTCACTATATATAAATTCATTCATAAAAAAGATTATATCTAAATAATGACAAGTTAAAACTAAGGAAATAAAAATTAATGCAAAACACTCGAACCCAATCGAATAATCTTTGGACCATGTAGACTTCAGAATCAATGTCTCAAGTTTCATAACTTAGAATGTCAGTTTCAATTGGTGGCCGATCACGCCTATCCCAAGTGATCAGTAATGACTCTAATTGTTGGCCAATTCATGGTGGCAATCTGAGATTAGTTAGATAAGCTATTTGTCTAACGATTCCCCCATATTAAAAAGAAAGCGTCTTGGTTAAAAAGACATTTCTTTATAAAAAATTTTATTGTTTCCCTTGTATTTAAGTCATGCACACTTTTTGCTCCACGAAGGTTTTTGGGGCATGCTGTGACGTCTTGGCGACTATTCTGAGGACTAATTTAGAGAGTTAGGCCTATGACTAGGCGTGTCTTATTAGTTTTTAGTTTTTTTAGTTTTAGTCATTGTTTAACTATAGTTTTCTTTAATTTTTGTCTACTAATCTTTTACTTGTCATGATTTTTTTTCTTATGATTGTTAGGGATTGCCTTGTTCCCAAAATAAAAATTGATTTGATAAGTATGGTAAAAAAGATAAATAAAAGGTTTGATTTTTTCTCTAACACACACTGTACAATTACATTTGCATTAGATTTTCACTAAACTCCATGGTGGGATTAAGGTCCTAAATATTAGGAGGAAGTAAGCTAGTGGCCTTCATGAGTAACCCTTGGCACTAGCATAGTAAGAACGTCTATGGTGTAAATTACCTCTGTCTCTTATGAGTAACCCTCTACATATGCATAAGAAAGTACATCCACTGGATTAAACCCATTTTGCCAACCCTCAAGGGATAGGATCAAGTGCTTTTGCTATCTATACTAGACGAAGGAGTGATTTGATTATTGGCTTAGATTGTCAACTTAAACCTCGTATAATGAACCCTATGAGCTAAACCATGTCAAACCATACCAAAATGCTGATAAAATGACTCGAAGAATAAGAACACTTAAGGAAACACTTCTTACCTATACTCTCATATATTATAGTTATGTAGGTGATAAAGAATGAACATTATTGCTTACAATTGTCATTTCTTTGTTAAGTCATATCGTCATGCTATTCGATTACTTACAAGGCTCTATGTTGATCTTTGACAATAAGTAAGTGGTGACAAACAAATGTCATCATTGACAAGGTTCCATATCGCTTAAAAAAAGTCTCATCTAACACAAATATGCCTTATGCTGTCCTAACCAAAGCTAATGCCCATTTGTTCCTTTAAGTGATAACATTCAAAATTTTCTACTTACAAGGTCTTGTTTAAGGCTAGGTGTTACCTTAGAGGAATAAAATTCATTTGGAGAACTCATTGCGCTATTCGACTAACGAGTCAGAGTCGACCCATCATCGGATGGTGATGAATGAACATTACCGCCTAAAGTGTTGATTTTTGTCTCGAAAGACATCGCATTGTCTTAATAAGGATAATTTTAACTCAAAATTGTCGTTATGTTGTCCCCACCATACTAGACATTGGTAAGCCTATTGTGGTACTTGTAACCCTTTTGTGTGCATCCCAAAGGCATCGTAATGCTTTGTTTTTTTCTCAGGGCAAACTTTTATTGAATTTACTTCACTCATTCTACTTCCATGATCATAAAAATAAGATTCTTTTTGGTTATTTTCTTAATAAAAAGTCAAAAAGTCATACTTTAGAAGAAAAATGAGGAATGAAAAAGAAAACTTTGTTGAGAAAAAAGAATAGAAAAAGAAGTCCGTCCAAGAAAGGGTCATAACCAAGTTAAGAAAAAGAAGGAAAGAAATCAAAACAGAGAAATCAATACAATGGGACTATCATTAGGGTATTATTTCCCTTAATTTGTTCACAGCATTTTGATTCACTTTCATACTTTAATTAGGGTATATTTCCCTTAATTTGTTCATAGCATTTTGATTCACTTTCATACCTTTTAGTCTTATACATCCATGACATTTCTTTCATCAATCATTCTTTAGCATGTCATACATAGATCATTATATATTGCTAAATTTAGTTGTTGCTTGCGTTGAAAGGATCATAACATGTGGCATCAATTACAAGCAAGAATCAATACTTTAGAAAGCATCTAAGAAGGGCTCGGGCATAATGTCTGGGAAATGCAAGAACAGCTCATAGAAATTATGGAAGTCTTAATTGGCCTTCTTGGAAAGGAATATAATATGCAAGAAAGGCATTGTCGCCTATAATAAGCCAAATAGGTTAGGTCATGGTAGATCAATCAAAAACACGTATTACACCTTGGAGGGAACCATTAAAAAGGTTGGACACGATATTAAGCATATAAGGGGATAATTATTAGAATTAACAAGGATGCTCACAAGCTTTGATTAAGTGAAGACAAATTATTCTTAAGAGACATTATCACCAACAACGTGATTCCATACATTACGTGACCTAATGTCTAGATCAAAGATACAAGTGTCCAAACTTGAAATGACCAACATCAGACCCCTTATTATCATGTCTCCCTTGATAATTAAGACTAAATGTCCTGGCTATGAATCATTATAGATTAACACTTCTTCTAAAACTAGATATCCTGTCACCATCTTTCAACCATCCTTTGATTCTAGTACTAAGAAATAATCATGAGGAAAGCCTAAATTTAATCCCATCCCACTTATAAAGAGCTATACTCTTTTTTTCTCCAAAGACAATTAGTCATTCTTGTCTATGCCCCCAAGAAAAAACCCTAATACCTTCAGTGGTTTAATGCTAATGCCTATTACAACTACCATATCAAGGCACCAGGCATGACACCAAGATTTGCTTATCATTCAAATAAAAGGTACAAAGCCTTATTGACTTCAAGGTCTTGTAATTCGGGGAAGATCAGGACCCTAGTTGATTAAGGAATTTGGAAGATTGAGTGAAGTCCCAATGGCAAATGATAACGATTGGACTTTTCTTATGCTTTTTGGAATACTAGGATGTTCGAATAAAAGAATGTTTACAAAGGTAATGTTTACTTGTTCTTTGAAATTTTGAAAGAGAAATCCTATGTATTGAGAAAGCAAAGGAATGATAAGGAATATGTTTGAGTTAATAGGATGCTAACAACTATACTACAATTTGAACTCTCGCTACTTTTGCTGTGATTTCCCTTGTGTTCAAACTGGATCAAAGACCCATGATATCATAAATTCATTTACTTATTCATTCACCCATCCATTCGTTCATGTATAACAATAATGAAACTAAACAATGCTAAGGCCCAGTATAACTTCAAAATTAATTAGCATTTCTCCTTTTGGGTAAAATAAGAAAAAAAGATCAGGTAATTCAATCAGATGAACTCTTTGGCCCAATGCTTTTGCAATCAGCTCATGATCTAGAGCAATCAAGGCTAAATCCATCAAGAAAGTTTAAGGATTTAAAGCCATAATAGAAATATGACCAGTTCAAAAATAATTTGAGCTGTAGAGTAAGGAAAAATATTCAAAAACACCAAAGAACTCTTATTGGTCTCTGATGTGACCATCCTAACAAAATTCAAGGTCTAGAATTTAAGAAGTATGATAGGCTCAGTTGCCCAAAGCTGCATCTGATTGCCTACTATCACAAAATGGCTAAGTATGCTAGGGATGCAAAGTTTCTTATCCACATCTTCCTAGAAAGTTTGACTAAGGCAGTGTCTAAATTGTATTCGCGAATAGAAAGAAGCAAAATATGTACTTGAAGGGAATTTGCTCGCACATTTTTAGAATAGTACAGGCACTTGTTGCTGATGGCTCCCAATTGATAGACTCTTAAAAACATGGAAAAAAATCTCACGAAAGCTTCAAACACTACACTTATAGACAAAAAGCCATAGCAGCAAAAGTCCAACCTCTATTTACTAATACAAAGATGACTGCTTACTTTGTAGGCACACTTCCATCCCCCTATATGATAAGACGGTCAATAATGCCTTCATAGAATTCGAAGACATATTGTTTACTATGAGAGAATTGAAAATGGGGTAAAAATAAGGAGAATCAAAGGTGCTAATGCTAGAATACCTTCTGGAAGAGAAAGGATGAGCAAGCTTTGACCATCAATAATAGAAAAGAAAGATCAATTTAAGGAAATCTATTTAGACTCTATCCTTAACCCTAACTTATAGCAGACTATTGGCCACAACAGGCTTATCCATATGCTCCAACACTTTTCATTTGACCTTATCCACATTATGTTCCAGAGTGTGAACCACCTTAGAGGTTAACTTAAATAATTCTCAAGAATGTAAGGGAAAAAGGATAAAGGTGTACCACTCCCTCCTAATCTCTTACATGGAGAACTTTCTACCACTAATCTAGAATCAAATGATCTCCACTATCCTAGCAAGGCATAGGAAGCCTCTTTATCCAAAATGGTAAGGCCCTAGCTTCACATGTGTTGCAACATGGCTAAGATACAAATCTTGACTAGCCTGACTTAAAAGGTGAGTGTATCCCTCATTTTATATATATTTACATATCATTATTATCTTATTTTTAGGGCCATATCATTATTATTTTTTGTGTTTGGGGATTGAGTTATCAAGATAAATTGCTCACTCGACTTAACCTTAAATAGTTGTTACGAAATAACTATTTTTCTTAGAGTCACCACCAATCTATTTTGGCTAGGTGATATTGGTCACGTATCGTAATTTGTATCTTAAAGGTCATGAAACCCATGAAAACAAACTCCAGGTCTATGATAATATCATTGCATGAAAGGATCCGGGAGTCAATTACAATCATGAGAAATGATTGATCTCGTTAATGACGCCTAGTAATTGGTACCTTATTAATCACGGGTAAAATCAAATCAGATTTTTATTCAATTTCAGTATCTATTATTTAATCATAACTCCCATATATCAAGATAATATTTTATGAAATTTGTTTAAGAAAATCAAGTTTTCCATATTTTTAAAAATTAAAATATTTTTATACCCCACTAGAAAGTTGGAGGAATACCAAAAGTTTCATCATTATCATTTTGGTTCCCAACCGAAAAGTTAGAGGAATACAAAAGAGTTTATTTTTATAGAATTTGTAAAATAATCTAATTTTCTTACTTTTAAAAGGATGTCTTGTTATTAAAATAATACGCAAAACCCCTTCCATAAGCTAGGAGGAATTCCACATACTACTTTAACTAGGAGACATTACCTTAAATTTTAAATTTTTTTTATTTTATTAATAATAATGTTTGTCCTAAAACATGGCTTCGACTACATGTATGAAACTAAACTCTAAAGACTAAACATGGATGATAAGACCAAAATGTCCTATAAATTACCTTTGACATAAAAGTATCTAGTAATTTTAAAGGACTCAGCTTTGATGCAAAAATACTAAAATATCCCTAGGGTATACCTTTGGCATTAAAGTATCCCAATAACCCTAAAGGGATTGATATGAACATAAAAGATGAACCTATCCCTAATGCACACCTTTGACATGAGAGTATCCTGGTGACTACACAAGACTTGATTCTAGGGTGAATTATCAAAATATCGTAGGGACTACCTTTATCATGAAAGCATTTAGTAACCCTAAAGGCTTAAAAAATGATAAGAAATGATAATTTTACCTTAAATGGGTAACTAAAATATTAAAGGTGACCTAAAATACAAAAATTACAACTAGGTCACTAAATTTCCCAAATTTACACTTTAAGTTCAAAATGACTTAAAATGCGAGAAATGTTCTTAAAATGACCAAAACATCCTAAATGTGTAATTTGATATGTTGACCCTAAAAGGCTAGGCTTTACTAAATGGTCGCTAAACCTTTTTAACTTTGCAAAATGATCCTTACATGAAATAAAAACCACAATTAACCAACAAGCATATCAAAAAAATAATGGAAATCATTCCCAAAGTCACAAGAGGCATTCAGCCAAGCACCTTTGGCCTCGAAATAATTTTTTCCAAAATTTAAAAATTAGCCCCTAACCTTTTAAAAGTTACAAAAAAACCCTTAAAGGCTTCAGCATGTTAAAAATACACGAAAAACACCCTTCAGTGTTTATGAAGTTTACGGCCAAGCAAGAAAGGCCATAAAATAATTTTTTTATTTTTTTAATTTAGACCTTATATTTTTTATAATTTTTAAATAGTAAAAAATAAAAAAAAACATCAATAAATCACTTTGTTAGGTTCGGCCAAGTTTGGAAACACCTATCAAAAAACTTAAAGATTTTGGAAAACTTATTTTTAGGCCCCTACAAGTTCAAAATATAACAAAATAGTCCAAATTATCATGAAATCACGCATAAAAATTCCATCAAGGGCCACTATCATATTCAGCCAACATGAATAATGATTAAAAAGAATTTTTTTATCACATATTTTCATAAATATCAATATAAATACATGCTTTAATTTCAATCAAGCTTAAATATGCCTACAATTGTGAACGTATTAACTTGTTTATCAACAATTAACATCAAAACACAAGGGAAAATAACAAAAAAATACACATGAAAATAATATCTTTTCTATCCACAAACATGACTTCTCATGCTAAAATCAAACTATTGCTAAAAAAATCAAATATAACTACAAAATCTATGAATCTTGATCATAAACTTTATACTTGGCATTTCAATGTAGATTAAAATACATGAGCTCAAGTAGTCACAAAGCTCACTAAAAGGATGAAAAGCTTAAAATGAAGAAAAATCACAAGTTTTCCAAGTAAATTACCTTTAGAACTTGAAAACTTTAGAAAATTCTATGGTTTTTGGTGCTTTTATGCTATGGAAGCATTAAGCCCTAATTTAAATCATCCTTCCCCTATTTATAGAGGAATTTGGCTAAGGGGTGGAAAAATCTCCTTGGCTGAATGTCCATGTAATTTTATCTTTATCTTTTATTTATTATTTTTTGATAATTTTTATCTTTTTAGACCTAATTAATGAATTTTGTCTTTATGTATGACACACCATGGTGAGTCATGGAACCTAGTATTAGGTTTTTATCATAATTTAGATAATACTAACTTTAAATGATAAAATTCTATCTCGATTTAATTAATTATTGTATAATTAAATTATCAAATTCTAAAACTAAAATAAATACATAAAAATTATTGAAAATGTGTCAATAAATAAAATTGTAATTACAATTTTTATGACAAAGTTGAAAGACTAAACTGTAGGAAATCAAAATTTATAAATTGACAAATTTAATTACAAATTTAATCATGTGAAAGGCCTAATTAAATCTCCATATAAAAATTTTAGATCCAAAAGAATTAATAAAAATTTTGGAGAGAGAGGAAAAAAAATATTAGGCTTTGTTGTAAAATCACGATGGGCCTAATTGGGTCTTGCTAGAAAATTGATGCACTTGTGGCTTACTGTGCTTATAGAGAATGAAATAGGCTTGGTGGGAAAATAAAAAACGGGCTTGATAAGCTTGTTAGGCTTGTTGAGAAATAAATAGGCTTTTGGACCTATTACCAAATTTGCAAGTTTTAATCCCATTAAAGAAATTTGGCCCAAAAATGAAAATAAAAATAAAAATAATAAAATTTTATTATAAGAATTCCAAGTACTTAACTCTAAAGTAAATTTTTGAGAAATCACATGTGTAAGAAAAATACTATTAAAAATTTCAAACTCGTAATATTTTACGAGAAAAATCCTTATGGAAGAAAATTAATATTTTAAAAAATGTAAAATTCATAAAATAAATTAGAGTTTCACAAACTAAATTAATATGAATTTAATGAAAGTATTTGAGGAATTTTAAAGATTCTAAACTTAGAAAAATTCTACCAAAAAATTTATGGAGCAGAAAACTCGTATTTTGGAAACAAGAAAATTCCAAAACTATGTTTAAATATTCATAAAGATGAATTGAATTCAATTTATTATTCAACACATTAATCTCTAAAATTACAAAGATGAAAATCTAAAATTCAAAACTGGTTTTTACTAAAAAATTTTCATGAGTAGAATACTTGTGATACTATGAAAAATCCAAAATGAAATATGCTAATACATATTTTTTTTGAATATTTTTTTTATGGTGAGTCGACATAAATAGTACATGGGTATCAGTAAAAATATATGATGGTCAACTTACTAATTTTTACGAAAAATCTTAAAAAATTCATAAAAATAGGAAATTCAACCTTGAAATCATTTGCAAAAATGAATTTCAAAATTTAGCAAGAAATTATTTAAAAACTAATTTTTTCTTAAATATTTATCTTTTTTATCCGAGATCTGTGCTTTATAAATCCTCAAAACTGCACTCTTTTGTCAAATGCATACATGGCCTTTTAGGTATGACTAAATTGGTTTTGAAAATGCGTATTTTCCTTGGAAGTGGTTGACATCTACAAAGGCATCATTTGACCTCAATCTTCGATATTTAGGACTACGAAAAAAAGAGCCCGAAAGAAATTTGGTGTCTACAGTGTGTGAGTATCATTAAGAGATAAAAGGACATGCTATAGAGAGTTATGAAGCACTCAAAGACAATGTTCAAGTTATCATCTATGAAAATCTTGCAAAATTCAAAGAGCTTATGAATGCCTATCAAGAGAATTTGTGTAAATGCTATGAGTTGGGCAATTTCTATCTTTGTGCAAATCTTGTACATATTTTCATTTATGAAGAATTATAAATTTTAGACTCAAATGAATGAACTGTTACTGGCAATCATCATGCATCATGCTTCATTTTAAATGTTGAATCTCTTTGTCAATAAAGTCCTACATGATTAAATTCTAGCCTTGAAGGTAGCAATAATTTTTTTAAGAAAAAACTTTGATAGTTTTGACAAATTAGCAATCATCCTTAGAGGCAGATCTATCTTGCCAAAATACTTTTACCTTATCCTATATGATATCACCTTTTGTCACCTTAAAGATCGAAAAAGCCACATCAAGAAGGTGACAACTAGATGGACTTTCCTCGGGTTACTTGAAAGTCAAACAATCAAGACCTACTTTAAAGGGAACTAGATGGGTTATTTGACGTGTCCTTAGATTGTGTTGAGACCTTGGGACTCCTAAAATCCTTTTAGACAACCTCTTATCATATGCACCACAACATTTCCTTAAATCTTTGACAAATAAGGAATACAACCAAAATGCACTATTCTTACTCTCAGAGCAAATCCTTATAGCCTATCTAAAGAGTGGAATATGAGATTCCCTCACAACTGTTTGAACCCGTTTGTTTGGTTGATCAAAACTTAAAATCATTTGTGGCTAAGGCAAATTAGTGACTCTAAGGAACATGCCTTTAAGCGTGGAGAGAAAAAAGTACCAAGGAACACACTTAGGAAAAAAATGAAATTGAATGCTATATCATGCGATTAAGACATTCAACATGTTTCCTAAAAAAGCTTTACCCCGAAGAACGACTCATCAGTTCACCTAGTTGTGCTTGAAATGAAAGATAACTATTTTCTTATCCTTTCACAAATTATAAAATCACTCTCCTTGCTACCCTTTTTGAGCCTAACGATTTCATTCTTTTGAAAACCCTGATCGAGGATCACCTTCCGTATTGGGGGACACAGAAAGCTTTTTAAAAGAAATGAGCAAATACTTGCTTCTATGATTATCAATATGCCTGACATCAATAGACGAATATAGGATGTACCAAGTCATCAAAGTCTAAACTATCATCCGACATTTAAAAGGAAAAAAATATTAAACTAAAAAAGAAAAAAAAAAGATCAATAAACAATTAAAGTCAAAATCAAATTAAAAAGAATGGAACTTAAGAAAATTAAATGAGGACACCTAGGGGTGGAAGCCTTTAGAGGTGACCTTTGATCGAATCACACTTAAACACTAAATTTGGACTTATATACCCTTTTTTGAGAACCTCAAAACCTGGCTTGCATTACGTACCTCAAGAAATCTACTTTCATCAAACATTGCTATTTGAACTAATGACCCTATTCTCTAGGAAATTGTTCTTTTAGAAAAATTTTAAATTTCCTTGAAGGGCATGAAGCAGTCAATAAAAATAATAATAAAACAAAAATAAAAAAGAACTAAGAAAAGAAAAAATAATGCTCTAGGGTGAAAATCCAAGAAAATGCAATCCAAAGCAAAGTAAAAAATCTTGAAATGATCTTCAGTGTTGCCTATAGCCATAAAAAAGAAAATCATCCCATCAAGGGGCTATCAAGACTTTTAAAATCTTAAGATGCCTAAAACCTTTATGAGTCAGGACAAGAGGTCTAGTTTCAAAGCCTCCATCAGAATACTTCTTTGATTAATACCTTTCAATCAGGACCAGTGCCCACCTAAGAGGCTTTCAATAGCCTCTTGAAGACTAGGGGTTACTAGCCAAATCTAGTACCTATCAAATTATCACATTTAAAAATCAAGAAAGCATCACAATAAGGTTTAAAGAAATCTAAATGGAAGAATATTCATCTCTTCTTCCCAATTGTTTTGTGAAAGTCTAGACCCCTGACCACTTCACGTCAATTCTTGATAGCCAGTCAAAACTTAAACCTTTTTGGTTAACATTAAGAGATTTTGATCATAATTGTCAACCTTATTGAACTCTTGACCTTTCGTATCAATGTGTCACACCCAAACTACTCAAGCCATACAAAAAGGGTTGCTTTTTTGCCTTGGTCAAGAATGCACTTGTATATAGTCACCAATTTAGTCATGCCTCAATGGCCGCATATGCACGTGATGGACGAAGTGCACTTTTAAGGGTTGTAGAGAATAAATCTCAGTTAATAAGGATGAATAGTCAAGAGAAAAAAATAGTCCAAATATTTTCTTGATAAATATTAAAATTTATTTTTGTATATGATATCACAGTAAAATTTTTCATTTTTAAAAACTTTTAAGATTTTTCATGAAATTGGCAAGTCAATTATCATATGTTTTTATTGATTACTCATGTAGTATTTATGCCGATACCCATTCTAAAAAATATAAAATATTCAAGAAAAAATATGTATTGACATTTTATAACATGAGGTGTCAAATTGTTAATTTTAGCACTCAATTTTGAAATTTTCATGGTAACATGATTATTCTGCTTGTGAAAGTTTTTTGGTGAAATTTGTTTTGGATTTTAAATTTTCATCTATTATTTTATAAAATAATATTTTGAATAATATGTTGAATCCAACTCATTTTTATAAATATTTGAACATATTTTTGAAATTTTCTTGGTTTCAAAATACAAATTTTTTGTATCTGTAAACTTTTTTAGTAAAAATATTTAGAGTTTAAAGTTTAAAATTTTTTCACATATTTTAATAAAATGCCTTGGATATAAATTTTTGAAATTTTGATCATTTTTATGAAATATAATTTTAATTCGAAAAGGTTTTTGCTTGTAATTTTTAACAAGTTTGAAATTTTGAATTAATCCTTTTTCTCTTCAAAAAATTATTTTAATTTTTTTGGGCTAAACTTTTCATATAGATGTTTAACTAGGCTTCTCATGTGATTAAATTCGTAATTGAATCTATCTTGTGGAATTTCACTTCTTGAGTTTATAACTTCTACTTTCTTACAATTTAGTCCTTTTTCTTCATTTTTTTTCATGAAATTTACAATGGTATTTATTCCTACATTCTCAAAAATTCATAGATAGCTATGTTTAGTTTCATAATTTGATAATTTTTTTTTAATCAGGGCTGACTTTCATTATTAAGGTTAATATCACCTTAATCATCATTAAGCCTAAGCATTAGCCCACATGACTAATCCTTTTAGATTGTTAACTAACATTTGATCATTAATACAAAGACCTAAAATATTAATTAAGCATTTAATATTTATTATGTAATAAAATTAAAATAATAAATAAAAGAAATAAAAAAATAATTAAAATTTTGGCCAAAGGGATCCAATCCCACCTTGACGTAATTTTTTCCCATCTAAATAGGGGAATGATGCTTCAAGTTAAAGGTTAATGGTTCTTTAAGCAAAAATAGCCAAAATACTCATAAAGAAATCAAGTTTTCTCTACTTTTAAGGTATACACATTTAGAAAGTTTTTAATTTTTGCTTATTTCATAATTTTTTTCCTTTTAGTGAGCCATAATCATACTTGAGCTCATGAGTTTTGATCCATGTTGACAGGTAAAGTATGATGGCTATGAACAATTTTCTTTGATTTAGTTGTTATGTTTAATTTTTGTTTACAATGGCTTTATTTTCTTCATGAAATATGTTGTATTGATATGGTGTTGATACTATTTTCCTTTACATTTTTTTGTTAATATGTTGAAATAACATGTTTATATGTTTGTTTTTTTATGAATTTTTTCATCTCTAAGTTTGTGATGCTTATTTATGTTGATATTCATGATGTTGTGTTAAGAAAAAAAATGTTTTGTTGATGTTATAGGTGTTGGCCAAAAATCATCGTGGTCCTTGGGATTTTTTATGTTTGATTTTTGTGATTTAGACTATTTTTTGATTTTTAGAAGTTATGGGGACTAAAAAAAATAAATTTTCCAAAATTTTTAAGGCTTTGGATAGGCGTTTCCAAACCTAAGTGATTTGATGATGCTTTTGAATTTAAACTACATAGTAATTAAAGGAAATATATTGTAAAAATGAAAAAAAATTATTTCAAGGCCTTCCATGCTTGGCTGAGAGCTTTATGTACCCTTAGGGATGTGTTTAGTGGATTTGTAACATGTTGAAATTTATTTTTTAGCCTTTAAGGGTTTTTTTATAATTTTAGAAAGTTTAAGGGCTAATTTGCAAAATTTTAAAAAAATTGATCCAAGGCCAATGGTGCTTGGCTGAATGCTTCTTGTGACATTGAGCATGATTTCCATGACTTTTTGTGATGTGTTTTATGTTTAATATTAGTTTATTTCATGTAAAGACTAAATTGCAAAGTTAGCAAAGTTTAGAATCCATTAAGAAAACCTTGCATTTTAGGGTCAAAATGGTCTTTTCTCACATTAAGTTACCTATCTAGTGTATTTTGTCACTCTAAGGAATATTTCATGCATTTTTAGTTATTTTGGGCTTAAATTACGATTTTGAAAAATTTAGAAACTTAGTTGTAATTTTTCCATTTTAGCTCACCTTTAATATTCAAGTTACCTATTTAGGGTAAAATTATCATTTCCTATCATTTTAAAGTCTTTTTGGGTTACTGTGATGCTTTCATAATGAACGTTGTCCCTAGGGCCATTTTAGTATTTTACCTTAGAACTGAGTCCTATGTAATCAACTGGGATTCTTTTATGCGAAGGTGTGCATTAGGGATGGGTTTGTTTTTTATGATCATTTTTAGTCCTTTAGGGTTATCAAGTAGTTTCGTGTCGAATTATACTTGAGGGACATTTTAATAATTTTGCATTAAACTTGAGTCCATTAGAGTTACTAAGAGACTTTCATGTCGAAGGTACTTTAAGACACATTTTGGTCTTATCGACCATATTCGCGTCCCTTGAGTCTAGTTTTGTACGTGTAGTCAAAACCAAGCTTTAGGACAAATATTATTATTTTTAATAAAACTGAAATTTTTGAAAATTAAGGTAATGTCTTTGAGTTAAAGTAGTATGTGAAATTTCTCCCAGCATATGAGAAGGGTTCTACTATTTATTTTAATAATGAGATATCCTTTTCAAAATGGAAATCAAGATTTTTCAGTTTTGTGAAAATAAAACCTTTCATATTCCTTCGATCCTTCAGGCTGCATAAGATATTTTGATTGTTAAAATAAAACTTTTCATATTCCTCTAACCTTTTGTATTCTTTCAACTCTCCGGTGAGATATGAGAGATATTTTGATTTTCAAAAATATTAAAACCTGATTTTTGTACAGAATAATAAATTTAGGATAAGGAAATTTTGAAATACGAGAATCACAATTGAATATCGAATATGAAATTGGATAAAAATCAAGATTCAAATTAACACATAATTAATAAGGTATCGATTTTCAAGCATCATAAGAGAGATCAATCCTTACTTGTGATTGTAATTGACTCTCAAATCATGTCATGCGATCCTTGGTATCATCATAGATTTTGAATTTTATTTTTGTGGGTTTCTTAACCATAAAAATGCGAACTTTGATAGGTGACCAACCTCACCTAACCAAAAGGATTGGTGGCGACTTTAAAATAAATAGTTTTTTGTAATGACTATTTAGAATTAAATCGAGTGAATGATCAATCTCAACAACTCAGCCCAAACATAAAAAATAATGATATATGATGCCTAAAAATAAAAATAATGATATATAGATATATATATATATATAGGAACAAGGGATACACCCACCTTTTAAGTTTGGCTAGTCAAGATTTGTATCTGACCCATGTTGCGACACTTGCGTAGAACAAAGTGATGAAAACATTATAACATAAAGCTATGAGAGTTTAGTCTTAAGTCGAGGAACTAACCATGTTCTTTTGGTCTTCTTAATAAAAGTTGAGATACCCTAAAAACTTTAGACTCAAAATGTAAAAAGATAGGCTTAGACAGGAAAAAGTCAAAAGCTCAAGATCATCACTAAAAGATTCCACGTTTACTTTCACTAGCAAGGTCATTCCTTAATAATTGGTAAATTAGCAAACTAGTCCTCCATAAGGTAGCAAAACACTAAAAGGCAGGAGATTGGCAAACCACTCTTCTACAAGGTAGCTAGATGCAAAAGCATAGAGATTGGCACCGACTTCAATAAGACCAAATGATCTTCGGTTAAACGCAAGACACCTCCAAGAGGATTCACATAAAAAAAAAGATAACAAAATCCTTTCAACTTTCTATGCATCATGAAATGTTTCACTTGCTAGAACAACACACATACATATGAAATAACAATGAATACATACATTTATACATGCATTTTCTTAAAAGCACTTGCATCATATCAACATCTGTATCATTTAAATGCGCCTTATGCATCATTTATAAGTTCTCTTATGAAAGTCTTATAGGATGCCCTTTTATAATAGTCAAGAGAATCAAGCCCAATAACATCGATAGGCTAGATTTGGTTAATTGGTCCATCATCAAAAATCAAGCCCAATGATGCCTATAGGCTAGATCAAGCTAATTGGCACATCATTGAAAATCAAAGCCAAGTGATACTAGTAGGTCAGGTTCGACTAATTAGCCGATCATTAAAAGCCAAAGGCCATATATGCCGATAGGTTAGGTCTAACTAATTGGCCCATTGTCAAGAGTCAAGTGCCCGTCATCAAAAGTCAAAGCATAGTGGTGCTGGGAGATGAGATCTAACTAATTGGCATATCATCGAAAGTGAAAGCAAGTGATTTTGATAGGTTAGATTTGACTAATTAGCCTATTATTGAAAGTCAAAGCCTAGTGATATTGGTAGGTTAGATCTAGCTAATTGGCCAATCATTAAAAGTCAAAGCCTAGTGAGGTTGGTAGGCTAGACTAGGCTGATTAGCCCTTTATGAGAAATCAAGCATAGTAAGGCCCACATGATAGATCTGGCTAGTTGGCCCATCGTCAAAAGTCAGAGCCTAATAATGCCATTAGGTCAAATCTAACTAATTAGTCCATTGTCGAAAGTAAAAGCCAGTGATACTGGTAGGTCAGATATGGATAATTGACCCATCATAGAAAGTTGAAGCCTAATGATGTCGGTAGGTTAGATATGACTAATTGGCCCATTTTCAAAAGTTAAGCATAGTGATGTTGGTAGGCTAGATCCAACTAATTAGCCCATCATCAAAAGTCTAACCCAATGATGCCGACAGGCTAAATCTAGCTAATTAACCTATATCAAGAAAGTTAAGCCTAGTAAGGCTAGTAGGGTAAGTCAGGCTAACTAACCCATATCAAGAAGATTAAACCAAATAAGATCGGTAGGTTTAGCTCGATTACTTGTCCCTTTGTCCAAAAGATTTATCTCGAAGCCAAGTCTAATAATGTTGGTAGGTCTAGTTTTAGCTTTTTAACCCTTTTGTTTGTTTTGAAGTTGAACCTAGGGATAGCTTGAGCCTAGGATTGTAGCCTAGATCTCCAATAAAAAAAAACTTAAACTTTATCTTTCTACAAAAAAAAATCAAAATCACTGCCATAATATTATTTTTATCCCCAGCATCATATTAATTTTGTTCTTTTTGTCTCAATGACACAAGACAACATTAAGCATGCCCCTAAAAAAATAGCGTCTATCAGTCTTTGCCTTATTCTTAATACTCAGCAATAGCCAAAAAAGGATAGCTATAGATATCCTATTTTGTTCAAGTAGATCTTCAAGGCATTAAAGGTCATCATTTAAGAAATCTTTGAAGCTGTTCTGATAAGCATAGATCAATCTTTGCCATTCCTAACTATATAAAAGTGCTTAAAGAGCCAAGTGTTTAAAGAGCCAAGGGTGAGTAAAATTCACATTTTTGCATATATGTGTTGATACAGGTCTTAATGTATCGGTATAGCCTCTACATCATCAAAAATTCAAAATTTACAAGTTGTATTGATAAAAAATGTCAATGTACTAATACACTGCTTTATGTTTCACTACATTAGCTTATTGTATTGATACAAGGTTATATCATAGCAAAAATCATGATATTTAGTCAAAATGTATCGATATAGACCTAAATGTATCGATACATTATTTAAGGTATTAATATATCTAGGCAAAATTTGTTCTTTGTATCGATGCAGAATGCTTTATGTTGATACATCAAGCAAATTTTGCTCAATTAGTGGCATTTTCACCTCTTTCCATTACTGCATCAAATATTAAATTGAAACATGTTTTTGGCACCAAAAATCATATAAATTCATACCAGGTCTCAGCATTGGACTTATAACTAGATTAATTGAATTATTTAGGCCCCAATAGCCATGGCATAAGATGTTTTCATGATTTAATGCAATTTGTTAGAGGATGCTTTGGTACTTTTTCAAGGTTTAACCATATAAAATGGCTTTGATCCATTGTTTTTTCTGAACAACCAATGGAATTAAGAGCGATTGAGCATAGTACCTTGTCCTTATTTGGGTACATGCACTAAAGCTCTAAAATGCCTTTGCTTTTTGCATTTTGTCCCCACTATTCACATGGCCTTAAAAGGGAATATTGGCTTTAGTTCAAAACACTTGCACATATTCAGCTTTCATACTCTCTCAACATTTTTACCATTCACCATCAATATCAAAACATTCTTATCTTATACCTCCACACCGCCCCAAAAAATACCTTTAAAACACCATTTTAAGACATTTTTGCTTGCCTTTTTTTTCTTGTTAACTTTTAGCAAGTGAAAGTTAGAAAGGCAACTTCTTTGTTAAGAAAAAGCTTATTTTTTGGGAAGAAAGTTGTTGGAGCTTTTGCTAGTATTTTCTCAACTCATACCTTTACGTTCGTTACTTTTTTCTTATCTTACATCATGTAGTGGTCTCTTTCATGCAACCTTAACTAGTAGTAGGTTCGATGTCTTTCCTTTTAATGTCTTATTCATGAATTTATGATTTTGTCATGCATTCATGCATAACAATCATGTCTTTATGTTGTCATGAAATTTCTAGCTTATATACATGTCATTAAAATGTTTTTCTTTATTTTCACATCACTCTATATACTTCTATAAACCTATTTTGGTACATCCATGCATTCTTCTTGCTATTATGAAATTTTCATCATGTGATAAAAACATTTGTTTTCTCGCTCATATCATGTTTTATGGCTCCCTAAACATATTTTAGTATGTTCATGCATTTTTGTTTCTCTAAAAGTCATGTCTTTATGTTGTCATGAAATTTCCAGCACATGTTTATGTCATGAAAAAAATTTCTTCTATGCTTATATCATTTTCTATGTCTCCTTAAACATATTCTAGTATGTTCATGCATCTTAACATGCTCCTTTGATAAAAATGATGTCTTATTTATGTTCTAATGTTTTTGCCATTAATGCCATGTTTGAATGTTCTACTTGATTAAAAAATGCTTGATTGATGCCTTGTTCTTATGTCAAAATCTATTTTTAAAACCTTTCCAAGTTATGTCCACATTAACCTTAATAAATGATGACTAATATAGACTTAATGTTTTCTATTAACTGGTTTTCCAGTCTTAAGGAAAAATCAAGTTCTTCATGTTTGGATTCAAGGCTAAGTGAGGCTAGATATTCTTATTTTTAAAACAATAATGTTACAAGTTTTTCTTAAATTGCTTATGCCTTGTTCTTGTGTCCAATATCTTTTGCTTAAGACGTGGTTAACAGATTTTTTATTATCTTAAACTACTACGGGATTATGCAAAGAGCTTATAAAGCCACTGTCATTGACCCCTTTTAGTCGCAGACATTCAAATGTTCGTAACTCGAGTCTAGCTCTAAGAAACCCAAAAACTAAAATTTGCCCTATTCAACATTAGCAGCATTGTGTCCCCAATATGCAAAATCATTTTCGAATCGTAGATCATTTTTCTAGAATTTTTTTGATATTTTCCTTTAAAGTGTGTCCAATTACCTTTCCAATAGTATCTTGTGCGCCCTTGGATGGATAAAGAAGTCATGATTTTTCTAACATTTGCTATTTAGAACCCTTGGAATCAGCAATTTACATTTTGTTTGGGCCATTTCAACCCACTAGATAATTTTTTTTATTTTTAAAATATTTTAGGACAAATATTTATGAAATTTTCTGTCTAAAAGGTATTTTCTGTGATTTAACAATTCTAAATGAGTTTGGTATGATTTTTCAAAGTCTGCTACACCTTTCTGTTGCATGTGTTGTCAATATCAAATTAGATCAAGATTTAAAAATTATTTCTACTGAGAAAGCAATTTTTTAGATTTTTTAAATATTTTTATATTAAACTTTATTGAGTAACCTTTCCAATGCTACTTAATCCAACCCCTAAAACCTTCAAACCAATCTAAATAAAATTAGAAACAAGGATAGTGTGATGCTATCCCTTATTTTTGCATTTATCAAAATTAATTGATTTTTTGAACTCCCCACTTTAAGGCATTTAGATCCCACTAAATGAGTCTGATCAGCCCCTTTGAGTCAAAAAATATGTGTTAACCCTTTTAGGCTCGGATCGAGGGACAAACAGTTTTCAAATATTACCATTCCTACTTTATCCATTCTTTATAACTAAAATTTGTCAATTTTGTCAAAGATTGTAAAAAATGTTAATTTAAGTCTTTCAAACTTGAATCTCTAAAAATTACCAAAAATTTTCATTTATAGGATACTTTATCCTAGTTTTCGAGGGAATACTCCAACCACTTTTTTCAAAATCTCACTCAAAATCAATTTTTTTCTTTATCTGATTTCTCTAGTTTTTTTATTCCAAACTCGTTTTTCAAGCTTTAATCAACATAAGAATCCAAATGCATTCAAAGATTTTTGATTTAATTATGTCCTAGGTAACTAATAACAATCATGAAGTACATTCATAGATCTGTACATGTGACATCTGAATGTCAAATATGATGAATTAGCCTATACATATTAATGTGTAATCCGTAACCTATTGGCTCTAATACCACTTTAAGGGACTCTTTCCTAGTGAAATCTGACCTCGTGTATGCATTGGATTTCAAAAATCATCAAAACATAAAAATAAACGCAAAAGAAATAGTAAACATATAAATAGCTGGACTTTTTTTTATAGATCTTTAGGGAGAGACTTACATGTAGTAAGCATTAAAAGTTTAATTCAAGAATTAAACATCCATATAATTAGAAGTTATCTTGATTTTAGATGTCAAAATCTAAAATACAACCAATCAAAAGGATTCCAAGAAGCTAGTTTCTTAAAAGATTTTTGAAAATCAGAAGCAGCACATGTGTCCTGCCTTTAATGACTATCCACATAAGTAATTGTTGAAACTTTCTTAAGGCCCGATGATTCTCTAGTGCTATCTAGAAGGGTTATTAACCCTCAACCAAAAGATAATCTTTCTTATGTTTTACCAATCAAGAACCAAGAACAATTCTAGGAAGATGTCAGCACAAAAATAAGAATAAGAATGCTTAAAGGTGGCCGGCAACAATGGGATGGCCAAGGAAAATATTTTGTAACCCTTACAAATATTTACACTTAATTTAGCTTAAAAGAAAAGCATATGATTTTTCTATCCCAATAGGTCTTTATATAATAGCTTAATCTTAGCCCCAACCTTACTTAGGATGGAAGAGTTTTAACCTAATCTAAACTCCTAAACCAAGTGAAATTCTTTTCCCTTATTTTAGTTGTTTGAATTTAACCAACCCTAGTTTCAAATAAACTTTATTAGTCAGCCCTTCCAACCACCCTTGGTTGAAATATCCAGCAAAATTGGGCTGAAGAAATTGGCCTAACAAGCTTGGGCTATGAACGTAGATAATGGTGCAAATTTAGGGTTTTGGGCCACATTGTGTTTCCATGAATTTAATGTAATTAATTCAATTTTATTAATTCTAAATAAATAAACAATATTAATAATTATGGAAAATAAATAAATAAATTATATACATAATTTAGCTTAGATACACATATCCCCATGGATTTTATAACTATAAAATCCTTAAGTTAGTTAAATACTATTTTTGACTTGATTCTAATAGTTTTTAATTATCAAATAAATAATATTACAATAATATTTATAAGGATAATAAATATATTGTTAAGATAAGAAATTTGATTCTTAATCAAATCCCGAGTCTAGGTGAAATCCTATTTTAACTAGAATTAGTGTATCCATCTATACGCTTTTTTGTCTTAATTTAGCATTATACTAATAAAACAATCTTATTATTAGTGTTCTAATTAGATAACAAAATCTATATTTCACAAATCTAATTTTGTCTTAAATAATTAAACTTATTCAATTAAGTTCATCATTCAAGTTACCTTTCATTTAATTAAAATATAATTAACTAAATCCTGAATTTAATCCAAAAGATCTACCTTATTTTGTTTGACACATTAGGTTCCCAATATGTTGGCAATGAACATAAATAAACTCATTAATGGTGTTCATAGATCAAGAGTGGGATCTAGCAACCTATCATGACCACTTAAAATGTTGAAAAATTAATATAACCTTACAAAAACCTTTAAGTAACCAGCTTATCAGTGTAGTACAGTCCTTTTAAAACATATCCCAGATTAAGGATGAGCATGCACAATGTTTATCGAAACCTTTATCCATATTCATTCTAAAAACTAATGGTTAATGTTTGTGAATCTACAAGGAATGACTCCTTATAATTCACTTATGCTTTGGCTAGAAACTTTATTCTAGTTAACTATAGTTAAGAACACTCGAGATATGTCTCCAATATCACTTAGAGTGGTGAATCCTCTCTAAAGCACTCATTCATCCACCATATGATTCATGCTATGCCCAAAACTGCCTTACCATAAACATCCATCCATTGTGGACCTATTTAGAAGGAATCAAAGCATAACATTCCTCATACAAGATGACCTAGTATCATAAGTTTAGGGACTATTATACATGACTGGCACATAAGAACATATTCCATAGACACGTGGGTGCCTTATACCAAATAAAGTTCTCATTTAGGCCATTTTTAGTAAACTTGTTTCCGTAAAACAAGATCCATTTGCTATCCTTAAGTATCTCATATACTTTAACCTTTATGAGATCAAAAGGTTACGTGCATTAATGCATGAAGGCTTAGCATATACTAGTTTTTGTGTATCGCCAATGCCCTTCTTGACCATACAATGATAAGGAACATTTTTAGAAAAATAACTTTGATGTATAAGGATCTTATCATCGTAATTTGTTTACTACTTTACAAGGCCATTGTGTTTCAAGGGCTTCATTTAATTAATGTTTGCATGGGTGTGAATTATGCCATTAACATAAATGAAAAACTATTTTACTTTAAGTTAGTAACTTGCATGTGGTTATTTGACCAAGTATCCTATGTCCAATTTGATTGGGTTAAGTGCATACACCAACATCTTCTGCTTGCACTTGAAATAATCGTATTGTTCTCAGTGTCTATTTGTTAGAGAATATGTCAATTCATCTTTGATAATCTCCATTAGTGAGTCATAAAACTATTTGGATCACAATGAAACCTTGATTCTAATCATAAGGCTCAATTGTTTTACAACTATTGGAATCAATTTTAATTAGCCTAATAGTTGTAATCCAAAAAAAAATCATTTTTTTTAGCCTATGATGAAATGATTTGTTTTATATCTCTTGGATATAAATATGAAATCTTTTTAGTTTGGAAATCATTTCAAAATTTCATCCAAGTATGTATAACTTTAGTTTGTCACTTGTTCATGTACATTAACGTTTGATATCCTATGAATACACTAACTAAGTTTGATGTTTTCATGAATATTAAATTTTAATAGTTCATGGATACTCCCACTAAACACAGTATATATAAGACCTTTTGCATGGAATTTAATCTTAATAAGTTTTGATTTTCTTTATTTTTAAGTTAATTATGGATTAATTTGATCAATTGGTATAATTTGATAGACCATGATGTAGGACAATTCTAGTAAGATTTATTAAATAAAGGAAATTAAAGGCATGCCAACCATATTCTAGCAAAAGATATATGTTCAAAGCATTTATCCCAAATAAAACTTCCTAAAAATCAATCCTTAGAAGCGAAAATGTTAAGATCCAATGTTTAAAGTAATAAATTATAAAATGACAGTTATCAATAAGTTCTATGCATAGAGGTGCAAGCCTGATCCATATCACCTAGGTTGCCCTCTTCTTTAATGGTCTATCTTTATTTATCCTTTTCCTTATCTTTATCATTGGTCCCTACAATATGTTAAACATACTTAGTAGTAATAATCAAGTATCATATACCAAAGGAAACTAAATGAATTTTCCTATTTATACCTGAGCTAGAAACTTTCTTTTGCATTTTTTCCTTGACCAATTCAAGGTATAATTTGCAGTTTCTCCACCAATGACCAGTTTTTTGCAATGATGACAAGTACCTTTGTTAGTTCCATCTTTAACTACCACTCCACCAGATAGCTTTAAACTTTTTGATCCATCTTTTCTTGATTTCTTTTTTTTTTTTGATTTTCTTAAAAGTAAAAGTAGAAGTAACTAAGTGGATAGCCTTCTCATTAGTGAGAGACTTTTTTTTTTGTAGACAACATGTTTAGCGATCCTAGAAGGGATGTCTCTAGGTGATTCATTTTGAAGTTTAACACAAATCATGAAAAACTTGCAGGCAGAGCAGAAAGAACTAGATCAATGGCTAACTCATTATCCGTCAACCAACCTAATTGTTCTAAATAAGTAATCCAAACAATCATCTTTCGCATATTAGTTCTGACAGGTATACCTTCAGATATCTTTATTTGGAACAATTTCTTTGAAATTTCAAACCACTTAGTATGTTTTTCTTTATCAAATAGTTCTTTAAGGTTTAGGATAATATCCAAAGCTTTCAAACCTTTATGTTACTTTTAGAGATCGGGTTCTATGCTAGCGATCATCACACATGTGGCCTGTATGAGATATTTTTATGAACTTGATAGTCATCTTTCACTTCTTTAGATGCATCAGGTTTGAACTCATTGGATAAGGGCTCATCAAGGATATAAGTTTTGTCCTTTTATGTTAAAATGATTTTAACATTGCAGAGCTAATCAATGAAATTCAACCCAGTCAACTTAGCATCCAATATGCTATGTAGTGATGGATTAGAAATCATACTTCTTGTTTATATCCTGTATGAATTTCAAAACTTATTTAATGTTAATAACGTACATAAGATAATCATATAGTCAGGTTTTAAAACTAAAATGATTATTTTTCTTTATTTTTGCATGACTATAACCCTTAACTATAATAAAAGAAGTTTAGCACTTGAATCTTCTTATTGAGCTAGGACCTATTTCATTCCTGCATAACCTTGGGGATAGCCCAACAAGCCATGTAAAAACTAACTGAAAAGGTAACTTAGCTTACTAATTGCATCTCTATGCAACTTTTAGGTGGTAACCCGTTACCTAAATACATCACATGTATTTCACCTAAACATCGCCTCTAATGCCATGAGGTCAAGTTTGTAAGCATTCAAACAAGACAGCTTTAGTTAAGTAAGACCCATTAATTATAATTCAAGTAGCTAGGGCAAAAAGGACCTTGGGGATAGCCCACGAAATCCATATAGCCAAACCTTAGGTATCTTATTATAATTAAATTGAAGGCATCTTCTCATGCTAGGAATGGACTCAATGTTTTACAAAGGATTTCTTTTATTAAATATTTTTTAAGTGCCATTGATTTGATTTTGATTGCATTGGCATTTATTTCAAGTGCATATATATCATATATGTATATCAACATAAAATTAATTTATCACATGCAATTTACTAGGATGATTATGGACTTTCATTTAAACTAGTTTTCTTGAGCCATTAGGAAACTAAGTGGTGAATTTTCTATAGATACCATTTCACCTCGCATAAAGTCTTCATGGTTATCTCCTTGAGTTTCATCTTGGTGCCATCTCCTTTGCATCTTAGAATACATAATTTCCCTATGCTAACCTAATCCTAGATTTTTAACTATATAGTAATTACATGAGTTTGAAGAAACCTTAAGTTAAATTAGAAGGGAGTAGGGTAAGAAGAGAATTTTACAACCCTGGATAATAAAGAGATAAGGCATGGTTCACAAACCCTTTTTAAATAATTACATAAATAAATAAACCTAACCATCCATAACCTACTAAAACTAAGGTCTAAGTCCATGACCATTCTTCGTGCATTAACAATTATAGCATAATAATAATGTGTAGCTAATATCACATAGTAATTACATGTGTACAATGCATGTATAAACAATTTTATAACATTTAACATAGCATCTGTAAGAATCGGCCCTAGTGATTAAACTCATTTAATCTTTGTTACTAACTTTTAGAAAACTAGTCCTAATCTGATCATATACCTAATTTTGATTTGTTTCAACAAGGACAAATATTTTTATTTGCATGCCTAAAATAGGTTTCCAAAATTAAGATATTTAAATAATTAAAATAACCTATTTAATTTAACAGTTTCTAAATCTTGATTCTTTTAAAACATGTTTATTTCAAGAGTCTTAGTTAAATTAAAACTCTATCAATATTCCTAACTTTTAGGAACTAAGTTTTATTAGATTACTATTTATCTAATCGAAGCTAAACACTTTCCATAATATAAGGAATCTAATTCCTAATTTTAAGGAATTTCACTTCTACTAGAAAACTAGTTCTAATAGAAGTAGGATTCTAACAATTAAAGTCCTTGGTTTTGGCAATCCTTTTGGCCATACCAGTAGCTTTAATCGCCAACTTGGAGCATGTTTAAGGGCTGTTTCAAGTGCTGAAAAATCAGATTAGATGTTAGCAAGAACTGATTCAAGGTTGCATCCAAGAAAGGCAACAAATTTTCCCCTTATCGTAAATCACAAGAAAAAATTGGCGAGTGGCATTACCTCACTTTAATCCCTAGTTTGATACCTAATTTTCCATCCCAATAGAGAACATTTATATATACTGATTTTAGATGCTAGAAAATCATTCATGATGCTACCAAAGTTTGAACTAAAGTTGCAAACTTAATGCCAACAAATTGCCACACAAATCGAGAATCGCATGGATACACCTTCCATGGATGTGGCACCAACATGCCTTGATTTTTAGTATTCAAGATCCATTCAAAGATCACATATTCTTTGATTAACTTGTTGCCCTAAATTGCATCAAACCTATGGAACTTTTCCATAATGATTATAATGTGCATTATGTGCAAGATCACATCATATCAGCCAATAACACCATGTCATACAATATCATCAAGAAAATTCAATACAACACCATGTCATGCAATATCATCTAGAAAATTCAAGATTGTGTTTTTTTTTTTTTTTTTTTTGTTTTAAGTCATATTTGAATAACTTAAAATTGAATTTGGTAAGTTTAATATGATAAAATTAGATCACAAAAATTAATTTTTATAACAAAGAAACCTTTAAAATATATTTATAGAGAAATTGCAAATCACATGGAAACATACATATGGGTTTCCTCAATTCAATATGTAATTGATCTAAATCAACAAAAACTAATTTTTATTAATTATTAAACCTTTTAATAATGATCAATACACATTTTAAGGACGCTCTCCAGAATTAAGAAAAATTTAAAAAATTATTTTAAAAAGTTTTATGGCCTGAAACTTTATAGATCTATATGTGATATCTGAATGTCAATTACAATGAATTAGCCTACACCTACTAGATGTAATCCACAAACTATTGAATTTGATGCCACTTGAGGGAACTTTTTCCTATTGATGTCTGACTTCATGCATGTATTGCATTTCAAAAATCATCAAAACATAAAAGATAAACACAGAGAAATAGTAAACATAAAAATAGCAAAACTTCCTTATGGATCTTTAAGGAAGGACTTATAAGTAGTAAACATTAAAATTTAATTCAAGAATTAAGCATGCAGATAATCAAAAGTCAACTTGATTTTGGATGTCAAAATCTAAAATAAAACCAATTAAAAAGATTCCAAGAGGCCAATTTCTTGAAAGATTCTTAAAGATCATAAGCAGCGCATGCATGTCCTACCTTTAATGGTTATCCACACAGGTGACTGTTGGAACTTTCTTGAGGCTTGATGATTCTTTAGTGCTAGCTAGAAGGGTTATCAACCCTTCATCAAAAGATAATGTTTCTTATTTTTTCCTAATCAAGAACTAAAAACAATTCCCAGAAAAGGTTGGCTAAAAACCAAGAACAATAATACAGAAGGTGGTGGCAACAAAGGGATGGCCAAGGAAAATATTTTGCAACCTTTAGAAATATTTTCTCTTAATTTAGGTTAAAATAAAACTCCTAATTTTTCTATCCCAACAAATCTTTATAAAATTACTTAATCATAGCCCTAGCTTGACTTAGGATGGAAGAGTTTTAGCATAATCAAACTCATAATTTAAGAGAAGACTTTCCCATGTTTCCCTTGTTTTAATTTAACCAATCCTAGTTTCAAATAAAGTTTATTGGTCAGTTCTTCCAACCACTCTTGGCTGAAATATCCACCAAAATTAGGTCAAGGAAATCAACCCAACAAGCTTGGGCTACAAGCGTAGACAATGGCATCATATTTAGAGTTTTTAGGCTAGACTTATGTTTCCATAATTTAATATAATTAATTCAATTTTATTTATTCTAAATAAATATATGAATTTTATTTAATAAATTTAATTATCAAATAATTGCAAAAACTAAATAAATCAATTAGATACATAATTTAGCTAGTATACATACATCTCTATAGATTTTATCACTATAAAATCTTTAATTTAGTTAAAACTATTTTTAACTTAATTTTAATATTATTTAATATTAATTATCAAATAATTAATATTACAATAACATTTGAAGGGATAATAAATAAGTTATTGAGATAGGAAATTTGATTCTCAATCAAATCCTGAGTTTAGGTGAAATCTTATTTCAACTAGAACTAGTGTATATCCACTTATACACTTTATCTCTTAATTTAGACATTATTTTAATAATACAATCTTATTATTAGTGTTTTAAGTAGAAAACAAAATCTACATTTCATGAATCTAATTTTGTCTCAAATAATTGAATTTATTCAATTAGGTCCTTCATTCAAATTACTTTTCGTTTACTTAAGTCATACTTAATTAAATCTCAGATTTAATCTAAAAGATCTACCTTAGTGTCTATGACCCATTAGGTTCCTAACATGTTGGCAATGAACATAAATGAACACATTAATCATGTTCATAAATAAAGAATGGGATCAAGCAAACCATCATGACTACCAAAATGTTGAAAAGTTAGCATAACCTTACAAAAACCTTTTAGTAACCAGCCTATTAGTCTAGTACGGTCTATTCACCATATACCCCAGATTAAGGATAAGCATGGCATAGTGTCTACCCAAACCTCTATCCATATTCATTCTTACAAGTCATGTTTAATGTTTATGAATCTATGAGGAATAATTCCTTATAATTTGTTTATGCTCTAGCCAGAGACTTTATACAATTAAACATAGTTAAGAACACTCGAGATATGTCTCTTATGTCATTTGGAATGGTGAATCCTTTTTAGAGCATTCATTCATCCCTCTTATGATTCATCCTATAACCCAAACCACCCTACCATCAACATCCATCTATTATAGACCAGTTCATGATAGAATCAAAGCATAACATTCCTTATACAAGATGACTTGGTATCATAAATCTAAAGACAATTATACATAACTGGCACATAAAAGCATATTCTATAGACTTAAGTGACTTATACCTAATGAAGTTTTCATTTGGGCCATCTCAATGACCTTATTTCCACAAAATAGGCACTATAGGATGTCTTTAAATACCTCGCATACTTTAACCTCTATTAGATCAAAGGTTTGCATTCATCCAATGCATGGAGCCTTAGCATATACTAGCCTTTGTGCATTGTCAATGCCTCATCTTGACAATACGATGACTAAGAACATTTTTGGAAAAGTAACTTTCATGTATAAGGATCTTATGCCATAATTGGTTTACTAACTTTGCAAGGCCTTTGAGTTTTAAGGGCTTTATCCAATTAGTGTTTGCATGATTGTCAATCATGCCATTAACATGAAGGAAAACTTATATTGCTTTAACTTAGTAACTTGTATGTGGTTATTTGACCATATATGCCATGTCCCAATCCAATTGGTTCAAAGGCATACATCAATATCTCCTACTTGCACTTGAAACAATCATATTTTTCTTATTATCTATTTCTTAGAGAATATGTTAATTCATTTTTTGTAATCTTTATTATTGAGTCGTAAAATTATTTAGATCACAATGAGACCTTGATTCTAATCATATCTTACAACTATTCAAATCAAATTTAGTAAGCCTAATAGCTATAAACCAAATAAATCATTTTTATGAGCCTATGATGAAATGATTTATTTTATGTCGCTTGCATATAAATGTGTAATTTCTCTAGTTTAGAACTCATTCCAAAATTACATCCAAGTATTTATAACTTTAGTTCATAACTTGTTCATATCCCATGAATACTCTCACTAAGTCTTATGTTTTCATGAATATTAACTTTTAATAGTTCATGAATACTCTTACTAGACATAGTATTTGTAAAATCTTTTGCATGGAATTTAATCTTAATAAGATTTGATTTTTTTCTTTTTAAGTTAATTACGCTTAATTTAATCAATTAGTATAATTTGATAGAGCATAATGAAGAATAATTCCACTAAGATTTATTAAATAAAGGTTAAAGGCATGACATCTATATTCCAGCAAAAGATATATGTTCAGAACATTTTTATCCAAAATAAAAGACTTCCTAAAAATCAGTCCATAGAATTGAAAATATTATCTCTTTAAAAGAATAAATCATAAATAAAAGTTCTCAATAACATCTATGCATAGAAGCATAAACCTAATCCACATCATTGAGGTAGCCCTCTTTTCTAATGGTCCATCTTCATTTATCCTTCTCCTTATCTTTATCATTGGTCCTTACAATATGTCAAACATACTTAGTACTAATAATCCGATTTCAGATCCTAAAGGAAAGTAAATGAATTTTTAAATTTATACCTGAGGTAGAATCTCCTTTTTGCTTTTTGTCCTTGACCAATTCAAGGTATTCTTTGTAGTTTCTCCTCTAATGAACAAATTTTTCGCAATGATGACAAGTACCTTTGTTAGTTCCATCCTTAGCCTTAACTCCACTAGATGGTTTCAAACTCTTTAATTCATTCTTTCATGATTTCTTCTTTTTTTTTTTGTTTTTTAGAAGTAAAAGTAACTGACTGGATAACCTTTTCATTGATGAGAGACATTTCTGCTATAGACAATATGTTTAGCAATCTCGGAAGGGATGTCTCTAGGTGATTCATGTTGAAGTTTACCATAAATTATGAAAAACTTGAGGTAGAGACTAAAAAACTAGATCAATAGCTAACTCATTATCCATCGGTCAACCTAACTATTCCAGGCAAGTGATCCAGCCAATCATCTTTAGCATATGAGTTCTAATAGGTGTACCTTTAGACCTTTTTATTTGGAATAATTCCTTTTAGATGTTGAACCTTTTAGTGCACCTTTCCTTATCGAACAATTTTTGGAGGTTTAGGATAATGTCAGAAGCTTCCATGCTTTCATGTTGTTTTTGGAGATCGAGTGCTGTGTTAGCCATCATCACACACGTGGCCTATGTGAGATCATCTCTATGAACTTGATAGGCATCTTTCTCTGCATCAAGTTTAGGCTCATCGAGGATGAGCTCATTAAGGATATAAGCCTTATGCTCTTGTGTTAAGGTGATTGTAACATCGCAAAACCAATCAGTGAAATTCAGCATGGTCAACTTGTTAGCATCTAGTATGCTATGGAGTGACAAATTAGAGGTCATACTTTTTATTTATATCTTGATCAAAATTTTGAACTTATTTAATGTCAATAACATACATAAGATAATCATTTAATTAGGTTTTAAAACTAAAAGTATTAACCTTCATTATTTTTGCATAAGTATTACCCTTAACTATAATATGAGAAGTTTAACATTTGAATCTTATTAATGAGCTAGGACCTTTTTCATTCTTGCATAACCTTGGGGATAGCCCAATAAGCCATTTAAGAACTAATTGAATAGGTAAGTTGGCTTACTAATTGCATCTTTAGGGAACTCTTAGATCAATTAGGCGGTAGCCTCTTACCTAAATACATCACATGTATTTAACTTAACCATCGCCTCTAATGCCTTGTGGTGTAACTATCCGGATAAGATAGCTTTAGTTTAGTAAGACCCATTAATTATAACTCAAGCAGCTTAGGCAGAAGGGACCTTCGGGATAGCTTAACTAATCTCTATGGTCAGAACTCGGGTATCTGGTTATAATAAAAAAGATGCTGTCTTATAATGCTTAGGCAAGGACTCAATATTTTACGAGATATTTTTTATTAAATATATTTAAGTGTCATTGATTTGATTTTGATTGCAATGACATTTATTTCAAGTGCATTCATATCATATATATATATATTAACACAAAATAAATCTATGATATGCAATCTACTAGGATGATTATGGACTTTTATCTAAACTAGTTTCCTTAAGCCATTAGGAAACTAGATGGTCAATTTTCTAAGGATACCATTCGCATATCACATAAGTCTTCATGGTTATCTCCTTGAACTTTATCTTGGCAGAATTCCTTTGCATTTTGGAGTAAATAAATTCTCTATGCTAACCTAATCTTAGATCTCTAACTAGGTAACAATTACATGAGTTTGAAGAAACCTTGAGTTACATTCAAAGGGAATAAGGCGAAAAGAGAATTTTACAACCCTCAATAATAAAGAGATAAGGCAAGGTTCACAAACCCTATTTAAATAAATACCAAAATAAATAAATTTAATCATCCACAACCTATTTAAACTAAGGTCTAAGTCCAAAACCATGCTTCATGTTTTAACAATTATAGCATAATAATAATAATGTATAGCTAATATCACATGGTAATCACATGTATTCAATGCATGTTATAAACAAATTTATAACATTCAACATAACATCTGTAAGAATCAGCCATAGTGATTAAACATATTTAATCTTTATTCTTAACTTTTCGGAAACTAGTCTTAATCTGGTCATTTACCTAACCTATAGGTGATTTCTTTCAACAAGGACAAATATTTTTATTTGTATTCTTACAAAGGTTTCTAAAATTAACATATTTAAAGAATTACAATAAGCTATTTAATTAAACAATATAAGAAAACAAGTTTCGAAATCTTGATTCTTTTAAAACATGTTTATTTAAAGAATCCCAGTTGAATTAAAATTATATCAATATTCCTAACTTTTAGGAACTAAATTCTTTTAGATAAATATTTATCTAATCCAACTTAACTCTTTCCATAATTTAAAGAACCTAATTCCTAATATTAAGGAGGTCCACTCCCATTAGAAAACTAGTTCTAATGAAAGTAGGATTCTAACAATTAGAGCCTTTGGTTTTACTAATCCTTCTGGCCATACCAATAGCCCTTGAGCACCACACTTAGATGATGTTTAGAGGCTGCTTCAAGTGCTTAAAAATCAGATTAAATGCTGCTAGGAACTGATTCAAGGTTGCATCCATGAAGACAACAAATTTGCCCCTTAATTGCAAGTCATAAGAAAAATCGAGGAGTGGCATTACCCTGCCGCAATCCCTAGTTTGATGACTAATTTTCCATGCCAATGGAGGATGTTTATATGTATTGATTTTATATTCTGGAAAATCATTCAAGATGCTGCCAAAGTTTGGACCAAAGTAGCAAACTTAATGGCAACAAATTGCCAATAAATCGTGAATCACATGGATACACCTTCCATGGATGTGGCATCAACATGCCTTGATTTTCAGCAACAAAGATCTATTCAAGAATCATATATTCTTCGATTAAATTGTTGTTCTAAAGTGCATCAAACCTATTGAACTTTTCCATAATGATTTCAAAATGTACTCGGTGCAAGATTATATCCAAAATTAGCCAACAACACCATGCATGCAATATCATCAAGAAAATTCAAGATTGTGTTTCTTTTTTTTAAATCATATTTAAATAAATTAAAATTGAATTTTATAAGTTTACTATGATAAAATCAGATCATCAAAATTATTTTTATAACAAAAAGCCATTAGAATCTACAGAAATAAAAAATCACATGGGAACATATCTTTGGGTTTCAATAATTCAACTTGCAATTGATCTAAATTAATAAAAACTAATTTTTATTAATTAAACCTTTTAATAATAATAAATACACATTCTAAGCATGCCATCTAGAATTAAGAAAGTTTAAAAAAATTATCTTACAAAGTTTTATGGCCGAAAACTTCATAGATTTACACATATGACATTCAAATGTTAATTACCAGGAATTAGCCTATGCTTACTACTTTTAATCCATAACCTACTGGCTCAGGTACCATTTGAAGGGAACTCTTTCATGTTGAAGTCCAACCTTAAGCATTTATTGGATTTCAAAAATCATCAAAACAAAGAGACAAATGCAGTTAAAATAGTAAATATAGAAATAGCCAAACTTTCCTACGGATCTTTAAAGAGGGACTTACATGTAGTAAGCATTAACCATTTAATTCTAGAATTGAACATCCATATGATTAAAAGTTACCTTGATTTTAGATGTTGAAATCCAAAATACAACAAATCAACTAGATTCCAAAAGCCTAGTTTCTTGAAAGATTCTTGAAGATCATGAGCATCATATGTGTTTTGCCTTTAATGGTTATCCACACGGTGATTGTTGAAACCTTCTTAAGGCCTGGTGATTTTCTAGTGCTAGCTAGAAAGACTATCAACCTTTAACAAAAAGATAATCTTTCTTTTCTTTTTACCAATCAAGAACGAAGAATAATTTTGAGAAAAGGTTGGCATAAAAACAAGCACAAGAATGTTTGGAGGTGGTGGCAACAATGTAATAACCAAGGAAGATATTTTGTAACCGTTAAAAATATTTTCACTTAATTTAGGTTAAAAGAAAAACCTTTGATCTTTCCATCCCAACAAGTTTTTATATACTTGCTTAATCTTAGCCCTAGCTTGACTTAGGATGGAAGAGTTTTAAACTAATTAAAACTCCTATATCAAGTCAAACTCTTTTCCTTTATTTTTGTTGTTTTAATATAACCAACTTTAGTTTCAAATAAACTTTATTGGCTAACTCTTCCAATCAACCTTGGCCAAAATATCCACCAAAAGGAGCTGAAGAAATTGACCCAACACACTTATGCTACGAATATAGATAATGGCACAATATTTAGGGTTCTGGGCCAGACTTGTGTTTCATGAATTTAATCTAATTAATTAAATTTTATTTATTCTAAATAAATAAATAAAATTTATTTAATCAATATAATTATCAAAAAATTATAAAAATTAAATAAATAAATTAGAAACATAATTATGTTGTATGCACACATCCCTATGAATTTTATCACTATGAACTCTTAGTTTAGTTAAAACTATTTTAACTTAATTTTAATAATATTTAATATTAATTATCAAATAATTAATATTACAATAATATTTGAAGGGATTATAAATAAATTGTTCTAATAGGAAATTTGATTATCAATTAACTCCTGAGTCTAGGCGAAATCTTATTTCAACTAGAACTAATGTATGTCCGCCTATACACTTTATTTCATAATTTAGATATTATTTTAATAAGACAATCTTATTATTAGTGTCGTAATTAGACAACAAAATCTAGATTTCACAGATCTAATTTTGTTTCAAATAAGTAAACTTATTCAATTAAGTCCTTTATTTAAATTACCTTGCATTTTATTAGGTAAAGCTTAAGCAAATCTCATATTTAAAAGATTACCTTATTGTATGTGACTCATTAGTTTCCAAACATCTTGGCAACGAACATAAATAAACTCACTAATCATGTTCACGGATTAAGAGTAGGATCTAGCAACTTATTATGACCACCTAAACATTCAAGGGCCGGTTTGACCTTACGAAAACTTTTTAGTACCTAACCTATCAGTGTAATATGGTGCTTTGACCATATATCCTAAATTGAGGATAAGCATCGCACAATGTCTACCCAATCCTCCCTCTATATTTGTTCTTACAACTCATGGTTAATGTTCATGAATCTATAAGAAAAATTCCTCATAATTCATTTATGACAATGAACCATGGTTAAACACACTCGAGATGTCTCCAATGTCACTTGGAATGGTGAATACTCTTTATAGCACCCATTCATCCATCTTATGATTCATGCTATACCCTAAACTACCTTACCATAAGCAACCATCTACTGTGGACCAGTTTGTGATAGTATAAAAGCATATCACTCCTCATATGAGATGATCTGGTATCACAAGTCTGAGAAATATTATAAATGATGACACATGAGAATATATCCCATATACATTTAAGTGACTTATACCAAATGGAATTCTTATTTGGACCATGTTTAGTGAACTTGTTTCGACAAAACAAGCAGCATTGGCTATCTTCAAGTATCTTATATACTTCAACCACTATGAGATCAAAAGGTTGCATACATTTAATGCATGAAGCCTTAGCATATACTAGGTTTTATGCATTGTCAATGCCTCATCTTGGCAATACGATGACTAGTAACAATTTTAGAAACATGGCTTTAATGCATAAGGATCTCATTTTCGTAACTAGTTTATTAACTTTGGTAAGGCCATTATCTTTCAAGGGCTTCATCTGATTACTATTTTCATGAATGTTAATCACTCCACTAACATGAAGGAAAACCTATGTTACTTTAACTTAGTAACTTTTATATGATTATTTGACCATGTATCCCACATCCCAATCTAATTGGTTCAAGGGCATCCACCAATAAAGATGATGCTCTTTCGTTGAGAATTTTATCATTCTCTCATTTTTAAGTCATGTGTGCTTCTCACTTTGTGAGGTTTTCTAGGGCATGTTGTGACATCTGTAATACTAAGGAATGCCTTATTTATATTGGTAGACTGTTTATATAAAACAAATAAAATATGTTGGTAGAATGCTTTTTCAAGTTATTTAAAACATTGATAATTATTTTTATTTTCAATTGCATAATCATCTGCTTTTGCTAATAATAAATTTAAAATCCATAAAAAAGATTCCTAGTAATAGACATTTATGTCAAAGAAAAGGGATTGTATCATGTTAATCAATAATTTGTTCTTGACTAAAATAATCCATTTATTAAGGATGATGTCTCATCCAATCCAATCACTTCTATATAATTTTTACACTATTGATTAAAGATTGATAGATTTTTAAGCTTTTTAAAAGTTTTGCTTTATTTTATTTTATTTTATTATGGTAAATATATATTACATTTGTCCATTTAAATATTAATATATATGTTAATGCAAATATATATATTTTTAATGCAAATATGTGTTAAAGCATTTGTGTGTGTAGACATCCAATTTTGTCCAGACCAATGTTCAAGGTATTAGAAGTCATCATCTGAGGCACCATTGAGGTCACTCGGAGAAGCATGAGTCAATTATCCATCATTCTTAGTTATGGTAAGGGGTAAGGAAAATTTGCATTTTTGTATGCATGTGTTGATACGAGGCTCCATGTCATTCAAATTCCAAAATCTTACTAGCTATATCGATACCAAAGGGCATGGTATTGATACTTGAAGAGTGGTATTGATACTTGAAGAGTGGCATTGATACCAAAGATGTTTGTATCGATAGAGACTTGTCACAGCTAATATTGCAATTTTTGGCTAGTAGGAGTTTAGTATCAATACACGCTTGCTAGTATCGATACACCATGCTTTATGTTAATACCAGATTCAAAGTATCAATACATTTTGAATTTTCTTTGCTTAATGTATTGATACAAAGCTTAATACATCGATATACATGGCTATTTTTGGTTTAATTTAAGACATTTATCTCTTTTTGTACCATGACTTTAGAACTCAAACTTGTTCATGACATTCTTTTTAAAAATCATCCAATATTAGATATCAATTTGTGAAAATCATGTGGATTTAGTTCTTGGGCTTTAAACATTGGATTAACACATTTTAAAAAGGTCCATTAACCTTTGCATGAAGGCATTTTATGAGAAAATCTAATTTGGTGAAGGAAAAAACTAAGATTACTCATTTAACTATCTAATGCAAGGTTTTCTTTGCTTACAAGAATCAAGATTAACCAATTAAATGCTAAAAGGTTTTGCATTGGTGCAATGAGTCATCATAAGTGTACATGCTAAAAGTCTTATGTGCCACTTTTGCTAGGTCATTTTTATGTAAAATCCACCACTATATAATCCAATTTTCTTATTTAGCTGGGGTAGGTTACAACATATTTTACATAAGCCACCAAAAACCTTTAAGCTTTCCTAAAAGCTATATTCCTATAGCTCCCTTTTCACTCTTTTAGAAACCCTTCCAAAACCTTTCATTTCCTTCATCTCTATCCTAAAAACTATCCTCTATAGCCACCATAACTAAAACCTTTTCCTTGTTACTCCTTCTTGCTAGTCCATAGTAAAAGAAAGGAAGAATGTGAGCTAGAAGTTGCTGGATTGTTGTTCAAGGATAAAGCTAGGAGTCCAAGCTTTAACTAGGGCATTTTGTATTTTTTATTTCATTTTCTATTTTTCATCATCATCATCATCATTTTAGTGAACCTCCATGTTTCCATGACCTTATTAAGGCTTTCCTATATTATTGTGGCTTCGCTTGTGGTAGCCTTAAGATTTAATAACTTTCTTGATGCTCGAGTGTTATTTTGATGATCTAAAATGCCATATCTCTTGCTAATATTAAAACATGCCATGCTAATGCATTTTGCCATGTTTTTCCTCATTTCAACATGCTCACCTAATGTATAGATGCTCATCCTAGCATATTTTAATTTTGGACCATGCTTTTGGATATTTTCACTGTGATTTTCGTGATAAAATCCATGAACAACTTGTAGTTTTGAATACTTGCTCATGTTTGATGTTTTCACTTAATTTAGTTCATCACATGTTTGCTAAAATACCTCAATAATGCTTGTAAAAATTTGTTTTCAAAGAAAAACCCAAGTTTGTACTAACCTTAATCAATAAGGATTAGCATATATTTAATGTTTTTAATATATTAATTCTCCAATCTTACGGATATATCAAGCTTAAATATTTAGAATCATGGCCTCATTAGTCCAAATAACTTTCATTTTTAATCCAAAATCAAAAATGCTTTTAGGTGTTTAGTTTAAGCCTTGTTTCGAGACTATCAGGACTATTGGCATGGATAGTGAATGATTTAGCGACCTACTCTATGGGAGTTGGATTGGTTCATTACTTCATTTCTATGGACATCAGTGATTGGACATTTGCATGTTTGACACCCTGACATGTGACCATAAAACCCTTAACTCGAAGAAACCCTATCTTGATTTAAAAATTATTTTTGAACTCTAAATGATTTGTCTAGAATTTTCTAGTATTTTCTTTGAAAGCACTTTGAATTACCTTTACAACAATACCTTGTTTGCCCTTAGATCATTTTGGATGTGAAGCTATGATTTTTCAAACTTTTGTTGTCTAGAATCACTAAAATCAACAATTCATATTCTGTTGGGGTGATTCTAACTTCTAGATTTTTTCAATATTTTTTCTAAAAAGCTCATAAAATTCACTTTTCAAGAAGTTATCATTTGTGATCGAACAATCTTGATTGAGTCCGTGGATATTTTTTAAAATTCATAGCCCTTTTCTCATGCATTTGCTATTAGGGTTGACTCAGACTAGATTTCAAAAATTAATTCTTCCTAGAAAGTAATTTTTTAGGATTTTTGGAATACTTTTACATTAATCTTTATGTAGCAACCTTTCCAATAGTACCTTGTTTGCCACTAGAAACCATCAAATTGAATTAGAGTAAATTCAAGAAAGTGGATGACAAAGTGTTGTCCCTCATTTTTTTAACCAAAGAAAAACCAAAGTAAATTTTCTTGAACCACCTCTTTAAGCCATTCGATTGACTTGACATGCCTTTGATTGTTTCCATATGGATTCATACGTATGAGATGGGTCCTATTAGGCCAGGATCTGTTTAAAATATCATATTTTAATTCTAAGATCTATTTTTCTTAAAATATATCTAAAATTATGACTTTAAAAAATTACTCAAAATCTCTCTTTCCAAGAGAATACTTTAACATCGCTTTTTTGAAGAGATTCTCCAACCTTGTTTTCTCCAAGGGGATACTCCAACCTCATTTTTCAAAACTACATAAAAAATCTAAGCTTTTTTTCCAAGCTTATCTAGATCAAACCTTTTATGCCTATGCCCACCATTAAATCTAAGCATGATTCAAAATTCTTAATTCAGTTATTCCTCAATAACCGAGGTCAATTATGAGATACATCCCCACCATCCCTTCTTTTCTTTTTCTTTGTATATTAATTCATAATGCAACTTTTATTATTTTTTTATGCCTTACTAATATGTTTCCTTTTTCCATGATGATTTTGCATCTATGATTTCAAAATCAAATTTCATACAATCCAAGGCAATGTTCTACATCAGTATCCCTCCAGTGCTCGATGTAAAATATCCTCTTCTAAATCAATCTGGATCTCATTTTTCTCAATCCTCTATGTTAGTCCTCTCTGTTAGGTTGCATTGAGAGATATTATTCAAACTTTTATCATGAAAACCTAAATCTAATATTTAGAAATCTACACATAAATAATGATCACACACAGAAACTCAAGGAAAATCAAGACTTAGATAATTTACAGCTAGATGGCACCACTTTTTGGCTTTGTGTAGGTGCTAATCCTTTCTTATGTGTAACTGACTACCAAACCTTTTAAAATAAACTCTGGTATATGTAGTTTGAAAAGTCAGTGTTTTGATTTTTGTAACTTAGAATCATTGATTTTAATAGGTATCCGATCATACCTAGCCTAAAATGATTAGAGGCGACTCTAAGTCTTGGCCATTTTCGTAATGGCCATGTAAGATCAATTTGATGAGAGATTCATTTGATGGTCCTTCTTTCAACCTTCACTCCATTACGCCTAATTCAAATCTCGACTAAGGGATAACCTAAGGTGAGCCCCTTTCTTTTTACCTTTTCTCTTTCGTTTTTAAGCTGTAACGCATCAAACGAGTGGCATGTCATGATAGCTTAGCCACTCCATTAGGGAATTTATTTAAAGAGTCAAGCCTGCAACTAGCTAAATTTTACCATATTTTTAGTTTCCCTTAATTTTACTCATTCTTATTTGTAATCCTTTTTCTTCATCTTTTTTGTACATGGCATTTATTTGCCATCACTCTTTATGTTTTTGTGTTTCTTATGATTGCTAGGGCTATTGTCTGCCCGAAAAATGAATACGACAATTCTATTATAATGGTAATAAGGAGTGACATAAAAAGGTTTGATTTTTTCCCTGACACACACTGTGCACTCACATTTGAATTAGACTCTTAACCTATATGTTTCTTTGAAAGAGAATAGCACTTCATTAAGTGGAAATAAGCTAATTGTCCTCCACGATATCTCTTCTTTGCTCATGGGCTAGCAATATCTTTAGAGGTGTAACCTATGCCCCTGTAGTATTCTTTTTATAATATGGGTAAAGTAAAATACATCCACCCAAATCGAACCTATTTCACCAAGCCTGCAATGGGCCTAGGATTGCGGTGCCTCAGCTATCCTTATCAGACGGAAGAACAATTTAGGATCATTTTAGTGTTAACCCCATGTAGTCAGCCGTAAGAGCCAAACCATGTTAAGCCATATCGAAATGCTACTAGATTGACTCAAAGAATAAGAAAACTCAAGAAAATGCTTCTTACCTTTTACTCATCTTTATCATTTCTTTGTTCGGTAAATGATGATGAGCGAACATCATCTTTGATGCCTTCTTTTTCATCTCAGATCACGTCATCCATTATAATTCTATAAAGGCATACCATTATGCTATCCTATCAATGGTAATGCTTTTTCTTTTCACAAGAGATAAGATTTAATTGTTATCACTTGGTATCCCTTCAAGGCTAGTATCACCTCTCAGAGAACAAAACCCACCTAGGTAACTTGTTATACTGCTAAACCAACAGCTTGAAGCTTATCAATTTTTCTCTAAGAGGTTTAATGTCCTTAGAGGCATCATGTTGTACCATTATGGACAAATAATCTAAACAAGCCATCATGTTGTCAAATGGACGGCTTGACATTAACTTGTAACTATGCAGTGATGAACAAGTCATCACTTTTCTGAGCAATAATCTTCATTCCACAGTCTGGACACAACATTATGCTATCCTCATAAGTCTAAGGTTGATAAACAAAATGACAATACCTATGGTTCTTCCTATGCTCGCCCTAGGGCATCGTAGCACCATTACTAAAGCATTTTTTATGATTTTATTTTTCTTGCTTTCCTTTTTGGATTCCTACCTGTATTCCTTCATCTTTCACTTTTTTATTGTTTCTCATTCATGTCACTTGCATCATTTCTTGCATCAAACATGTAAAGATAATCAATTTGGGGCAATGGTGAATGAACATCATAATTCCCAGGCTCAAGGCATAATTTATCCATTTGTATAGATCTCATTCCCCTTAAGAGCCACACTACCATGCTTGATGCACTAGGGATGTGACATGGTTCATTTCATGCATTTCATGATAACTCTTGATACTCTTTTCCATCTTAAAGATAGATTTCCATGACAACTTTTTAACAACCTACATTAACATCCTCATTGACTCACATGTACAGATGTATACATCATTCCATAATATTCATGCCATTTTAGGTCTTATATGTGTAGACAAACATCCCTAACATATCATATCTTCCATTCTTAGTCATCATTCCTCAATATATTCATTCATTGATCATTACATAATGCTAAATCCACCTATTGTTTATGTCAAGAAGGGTGTACCATGGGGGATCAGTTAGAAACAAGAGTCAATACTTTGAAGGCATCCAAGAGGAACTAGGGCGTGATGTTGGAGAATTGAGGGATCAACTTGCAAAAGTAATGGGAATAATTACTGATTTTCATAAGGTTAAAGAGGATCCCACCAAAAAAGTATCATTATTTGCAATAAGCCAAGTTGGTTGAAGTGTTTCAAATCCATTGGAAATACATGTTAGTGACTTGGAAAAAATTTTCAGAGGAGTCAAGTAAGATGTTTAGGAAATTAAGAGGCAACTCTTCCAATTGATAGGGATAGTCTCAAACCTTGAGTAATTGAAGACAAATTACTTCCACAACTCACCATCACTCTTGCCAATGTTAGAGAGATAAGTAATTTGCCGAAACTGTGATAACCAAAGTCAAGCCTTCTGATTTCGTGCTCTATTCAATATTTAAGTCCTACCACCATGACCCTATATCATTATAGTTTAACTACTCTTTAACCCAAAATGCCTTTCTATCACTTCCCAACCACCTTTTGGTGCTAGTACCAAAAAGTTCATGAATAGAAAAGGAAAAATAAGTGTGGCTAGCAATGATAGTCAAGCCAACTCAGATTATACCCTAATCCTAGTCCCCACCACTTATACACCATGAGCCAAATAGTTCACCCAGCTTGGGTATGATCCCATGAAATCTTTACTCAAGCTTTTACCCCCAAGTATTCCTTCCAATGCATAGCTAAATGCATAAGACTCCAAATGGGCCATCCATCAACCAAAAGGGTTACAAAATGCTCCAAAAAGATAGAAGGTCATCAATCAATCTCAATATCATACATCAAATTGCTTTTTTGACTTATTTAGATAAATTGATTTCACCAATTTACTTTGAGCCTATAGAGTAGCCATACTTAGAGGGCCATAACACCACTATTGCTTGTGGTTACCATATCAGGAGCACAGGTCATTCCATAAAAGAATGCAAGGCTCTGTAGAGAAAAGTGCAATAATTGATCAAAAGTAGGGTAGCTAGATCTTAATCAATTGAGAGAATGAAACGAGATATGTAAACTAGGGCAATAGGGCATGCCAATTTAGTATGTTTCATGGTGTTGTCTTTGAATTATCATTTTTATGAAACCAACATGTTTTGAACTTTGAATCATATGTTTAATGAAAGCATGATATTAGAAAGTCTTAAGAATTTGATGATTGCTTGTATCCTTCATCTCTCTAAGTTTTTCCATGCATAAAATTAACTTATTGAAAGACCCAAAACTTTAGGGAATCAACTCTAAACCATGCCCATATAGCTGCACTAGAATAATCAAACTGTCAAAATGATCCTTTAAACTTCATAGTCCCTCTCAGGAACTGAATAAATGTGATATTCTTTTAAGAATCCTAACAATGGTAATTCGACACATGCTAGGATTGTGTCAGAAACAACCATATTCTTTCTGAGAAAACAAATCCTAAGCTACCATGCTATACCTCGATAGCCCTTCAAATCATATTTTGGGGCAACACCATAAAACTATCCTGTGTCCTTAACAAAACCTTTTGGACCATCCCCTTACCTATCAATTTAACTCCACTAAACTAGTTCCCTAAAAACCTTTCTCGAGGCATGCTTTAGGTCCCCATGACCCTTTATCCTTAATTCTCCCTTTTATTTTGATACCTCTAAACTGTGCATCAAAAACCTTTCTTAAGGCATGCCTTAGGTCTTGCCATGACCTTTTATCCCTAATTCTACATTTTCATTTTGATATCTCCAAACCATTTACCAAATGCCTTTCTTGAGGCATGTCTTATGGACTACCATGATCCCTATCCTTAGTTTTTCTCTATCATTTTGCTGTCCCAGAACAAATCCCTTATCAATGTAAAACCATACGGATCAAACAAGAAATATTCCATACCACCTAAACCTCAATATTACATGGTTTCCCATCAATGGTAAACCAAAAATAGGGCATGCCTAAGCATGTAGAGCAAAAGGGAGAGTTAAGACATGCATTTAAAGGAACTAAGAGAGAAAAATAGCAATTGAATGTGACATGTGATTAAGGGGTTCAAACTATCTTCAATGGAACTTTTCCTAGGGAATGATTTTTTTAGTCCACATAGTTGTGTTTTAGACAAAAAAATGGTTATCATTCATCATTCTTTTATGAGTTAGAAAATTACTCCCCTTGCTACCCCTCGCTAAAGCCTAATGAATTCATTCTTTTGGAACCTTGATTAAGGATCAGCCTTCACATTGAGGGGCAAATAGACCTTTTTAAAGGATATGGGGGTAGATATCCCATTTTACAATTATAAAACTATTTGACATCAAGGGACGAGTATGAATCTGCCCAGTTTCCAAGGTCAAGATATTTTTCCAAAAGAAAGAACAGAAAAAAATAAAAAAAGAAAAAGCAAAAACCCAAAAAAAAAAAAACAGGAACAAAAATAAAAAGCCAAAGCAAAATCAAGAAAGAGGGAGCAAAATATCAAGAAACAAGGACATCCTAAAAGCAAAAACGATAGATGCCATCATAAAGAGAAATGATTCTTGATCCAATCACCTTTATAAACTAAATTTGGCCTTGATACACTTCCTTTAGAGCCATGAACCTTGGCCTACATTACGGTCCTCAAAAAGGCCATTTTGATCATGCATAGCCATGTGAAATAGATATACCTATTCTTCGACAAACTATTCTTTTGATAAATTTGGAGCCTTTTTAATAAACATAATGAAGCAATCAAATGAAAAAGGAGATCAGAAATGGATGAATTAAAGCTTTAGAGTGAAAACCTAAAATGAGCGATGTAGAGCAAAATAGAGAATTTTTGGTGTCACTCATAGGATTACTGAGAACTTGACAAAGAAACCATCATTCCAAAGAAATCTAAATACATCCAAAAATCCTTGAATATCCTAAATTAGCGTGCTTAGATGGACTAACTCTTTGAGCTAAATCCTTGCCTTTCCAAATCAACCTCACAACCTGAACTTGTTATGGCCAATCCTAGTGCTGGTTAAAGCATTAATGGTAAGAGGCTTAAAAGAATGCAAAATTTATTTAGTTTTCAAAGAATTCATGTTTTATAAGTACTAGTCTATTTGTGAGCCTGGATAATAAATCCATTTTATCAGCCTTGAAAATTTTTTCAACTAATCAAAGCCCTCTTTAGTTCCTTTAATCTAACTAGAAACCTGAATTGTCATCTTCTAACCATAGATCATTAATCTTCAAGTGACTTAAATATCATTCTAACTTAAGAGTTTATATTAAATGAACATTCTAAACAAAGAAAGATAACAGCTTTAAAGCATAAGGCAATGCTGGGATTAGAATGCCTCTAAACCTAAAAAGAAGAAGCATCAAGAAGAGTTAAGCTAAATTGATAGAATGCTAACCCAATCCCAACCTCTACACCATCCACAAACATGCAAAACATTAGGCATTACTCATGTCCATATGCATCATTTGTATAAACATTTAATCATCACTCATCAATACACACTTCACTTCAAGCGTTGATGCATTATTATCTTCTTTAGCATCTATAGTAGTTTCCCCACATTTGAATAATGGTAAGTCTGCATGTTTGCACGCACAAGCATTGGCATTTACATATATTCTCACTTACTCATAATCACACTCACATGCATCCTCACTTATATACATTCCTATTCGCTATATTTGCACTCATATTCATTCATATCATTTCCACTTGTGTGCATCCTCCTTTCTACCTATTTGTACACAAAGATAGTTAAATGCATGTTCAAAAATGCTTACATGCACTCATACTTATAAACACTAATTAGCATTCATATGCAATTAGGCATTTTTGCTTACCATCAGCACTCACATGCATTCTTGTTCACAAGCATTGGCACTTATTGTACATTCTCACTCATGAGCATTTATACTCATGTGTATCCTTATTTGTATCTACTCTTACCCACATGCATTCTTGTCTATAAGCATCAGCACTCATATGTGTTTTCATACATGAGCATCAATATTAATGCATACTCTGATTAATATCTAGTAGCAATCAAAGGCACCCATGTTTGCAAACATTCGTGTTCATGTCTATTCATATGTTGTGCCTTTATATTCATAAACAACCATATCATGTTACCTCACATGCATGTGCATCATTTCATGCGCATAAGGTTTTAACGAAAAGCATAGGCATCATTATCAATTTACCCATAACATTGCATAGCATGGTGTCTGTGCTATGGCATGACATCATGGCATACCTCACCTTTCGTCTCTTAAAAACATGATACAAATTCCCTTTTTTAAACCTTAGTTAAAAGGTAGAGCTATACCATCCATCCTTGACCTCTCTCATTAGTAAACCAAATTCATTCTAGTCAACCTGAACCATCAAACGTATCCTTTTTATCAAAAAATAGCCCACCAAGTCTGTTAACAAACCCTGATGAAAGAGCTTCTCACACAAGCTGATTAAACTTAAAAACTTTCTTTGTATCATGAGTTATCTTAGCCTTTAAAACTAACCTCAACCATTTAAAAAACCTTTCAGATAGTGAGAATAAATCTTATAAAAAAAGGTAGCATACAGAACTTTAGGTAACCTAAAATGTTGGAGCCAATTATCGGATTAAATGTCTAAATCATCACATCTATATCATCCAAGCATGTATCTATATTCTTATGCATCATACATGAAAAAGCTTATCACCTTTTAAGTGTAAACTCCTGTCTTCAAAAGTTCTAAGTAAATCAGAACCATAAGTACCAAATATTATTTTTGAAAACCTAAGAACTATAGTTAAGCTTTCTAAGCTTAATATATTCCAGTCCACAAGGTGCTAGATACCTATTTACATTAGTCTATAAAAAGCTGGATACCTTTTTACCTCAGTTCACAAAGAATTGGATGCCTACTTACCTCAATCCATGAAGAGCTGGATGCCTACCTACCTTACTCCCTAAAAAGCTGGATACCTACCTATCTTTGTCCATAAAGAGATGGATGCCTACTTACCTTAATCCATAGAAAGCTAGATGCCTTTCTACCTTAATCTAAAAAGAGCTAGACACTTACCTGTTTCAAAGAGCTGGATGCATACCTACTTTAATCCACAAAGAGATAGATGCCTACCTACCTTAGTCTACAAGGAGCTAGACGTCTACCTACCTCAATCCATAAGGAATAGGATGCTTACCTACCTTAGTTTGTAAAAAGCTAGATGCCTACCTACCTCAACCTACAAGGAGCTAGATGCCTACATACCTTAATCCATAAAGAGTTAAATGCCTAGATAACTCAATCCATAAAAAGCTGGATGCCTACCTACCTTAGTCCATAAAGAGCTAGATGCCTATCGAGTTAAAGCCTACACTAGCTAGCATGTCTGAAGGGTAAAACCCAAGAAATACAAGCCTAAAAGAGGGGTTAAATCCTATAAAACTTATCAAAATTTTTTATCAGTTAAAACCATCACTAACATATTCTACCTATCCTGACATTATACTAATTGGATCTTTATTTTCTTTATTTTCGTATGAGTACTTAAGAAGCAATGTTACACCTTTGACAAAATAGTGTCTTTTTGTCTTTGCCCTATTCTTGATACTCAGCCAACCAAAGAGAGGAGCTGTAGACAACTTATTTTATTCGAGCAAACAATTAAGGTATTAAAAGTCATCATCTGGGGCACCATCAAGGTCACTCAGAGATGTATGGGTTAATTTTCCATTGACTCTAATCGAGATAAAAGGTTCAGAGAGTCAAAGGTAAAAGAATCCATATTTTTATATGTATGTCTTGATATATAGGTGTAAGGTATCGATACAAGGCTCCATGTCATTCAATTTCCAAAATCTTGCTAGTTGTACTGATACTAAAAGGCATGGTGTCGATACTTGAAGAATTGTATCGATTCCAAAAGTGCTTGTATCGATACAGAGTTATGTCATAGCTAAACTCATAATTTTTGGCAACATGTATCGATACAAGAGTGCATGTATTGATACAACAAGTTTAGTATCAATACAAGCTTGCTAGACTCAATAAACCATGCTTTGTATCCATACCAGATTCAAAGTATCGATACATTCTGGATTTTTTTGCTCGTTGTATTGATACAAAGATCAATGTATCGATACATAAGGCTATTTTTTGCCTAATTCAAAATATTTTTCTTCTTTGATACCATGACTTCAAAACTTAAATTTAGTCATGACATTGACCTAAAAAATCATTTGATATCATATATAAATACATACAAATCATGTGGATTTAAATTTTGTGCTTTGAACACTTGATTAACACACTTTGGGAAGGTCCTTTAAGCTTTAGCATCAGTCGTTTATAAGAAAATTTGATTGGGTGAAGGATAAAATTGAGAATACTCATTTAATTAGCTAATGCAAGGTTTTCTTTGCTTGCAAGAATCAAGATTAACCAATCAAATGTTAAAAGGTTTTGCATTGTTATAATGAGTAATCATGTTATACATGACAAAAGTCCTATATACCCTCTTTGCTAGGTCATTTTAATGGCTAAAATTCACCACTATATAATCTAATTTTCTTACTCAGCTAGGGAAGGTTACAACATATTTTACATAGGCCTTATTTTATATCAACCACCAAAACCCTCAAGCTCTTCTAAAAACTCTATTCCTATAGCTCTCTTTCTACCCTTCCAAAAAGCCTTGTAAAGCGTCTTATTTCTTTATCTGTACCTTAAAAACTATCTTTCATAGCCACCATAACCAAAAGCTCTTTCTTTTCATTCCTTTCTTATTAATCCATAGTAATAAAAAAGAAGAAAATGAGCTAAAAGTTCTGGATTGCTATTTAAGGATAAAGTTAGGAGTTTAAGCTTCCACTAGGGTATATTTTCTATTTTTTTCTTCATTTCATTTTTTTTCTTCATCATCTTCATCTTAGTGAGCCTCCATGTTTCTTTGACCCTATTAAGGTTCTATACATTATTATGGCTTTTTTTATGGTAGCCTTAGGATTTTGATGACTTTTTTAATGCTTCAGTGTTATTTTGATGATATGAAATGCATACTTGTTGATATTAAACAACCCCTACCCATGCATTTTACAATGTTTTTTTCATCTCAACATGCTTATTTTATGTGTAAATGCTCATCCTAGCATATTTTAATCTTGACATGCTTTTGGATGCATTTTCACTATGATATCTTTAATGAAATGCATGGACAACTTGTTGTTTTAAATAATTGCTCTTTTTTTATGTTTTCACTTAGGTTAGTTCATCAAATGCTTGCTAAAATGCCTCTATAATGCTTATCAAAATCTATTTTAAGAAAACCCTAAGTTAAGTCTATACTAACCTCTATCAATGGGATTAGCATGATTTAATGTTTTTAATACATTGGTTCTGTAATCTTGGGCATATATCAAGCACAAATGTTTGGAATCATGGCCCCATTAAGCTAAACAAATTCTACTTTTAATCCAAAATAAAAAATGCTTTCAAGTGTTTAGTTTAAGCCTTGTCGAGCCCATCATGACTATTGGCGTGGATAGCAAACGGTTTAAGGTCTATTTTATGGAGTTTGGATTAGTCTATTACTTCACTACCTTGGACCTTAGTGTTTGGACATTCACATGTTTGACACCTTGATGCATGACCATAGAAGCCTTAACCCAAAGAAAACCTTATTTGATACTGGTAGAACTATAATCCCAATTTGAGAAATTATTTTTGGACTTTAAATGATTTTTCTAGAATTTTTCAGCATTTTTCCTTGGGAGGGATTTGAATTATCTTTGCAACAATACCTTATTTGCCTCTAGATCATTTTGGATGTTGAATATATAATTTTTGAACCTTTGTTGTCTAGAATTCCTAGAACTTCATATTTTGTTTAGGCTATTCTGACCCATTATACGATTTTTCTAGAATTTTTTAATATTTTTCCTGAAAAGTTCATAAAATTCCCTTTCTGCTTGTGATTTAATGATCTTGACTGAGTCTGAGGAAATTTTTTGTAGTTCACAGCCTTTTTCTCTTTGTTTGCTATCAACATCAACTCAGATTCAATTTTAAAAATTAATTATGTATAGAAAGTGTTTCTCTAGGATTTTTGAAAAATTTTTGCATTAATCCTTATCTAGTTACCTTTCTAATGATACTTGGTTTGCCTTTGCAAACCATTAGACCAAACCAAAGTAAATTTGAGAAAGTGGATAGCATGATGTTATCCCTTGTTTTTTTGGAGCCTAAGAAAAACAAAGTTAATTTCCCCCAACCACTTTTTCCAGTCATTCGAATGACTTGAAATGCCTTTGATTGTTTCCCCATGGAGTTATGCGTCAGGACATGGGTCCCAAAAGGTTTGGATCAAGATCCTAAGCTTTTCAAAATTAATTTTTTTCTCTATTAAAAATATCGGCTATTAATTCTAAGATCTATTTTCCTCAAAATATATTGAAAATTTTGACTTTCAAAAATTACACAAAATTTCTCTTTCCCAAGGGATACTTTAACCTTATTATTTTAAGAGATTCTGTAACCCTATTTTCTCCGAGGGGATACTTCAACCTTACTTTTTAAAAGTACATAAAAAATCTAAGTTTTCTCTTCTCGTGCTTTTCTGGATCAAACCTTTTATGCCCAACCTGACCATTGAATCCAAGCATGTCTCAAAATTGTAAATTTAGTTATTCTTCAATAATCGAGGTTAATCATGAGATACATCCTAACCATCCCTTATTTTCTATGTCTTTGTATATTAACTCATAATGTAACTTTAATTATGTTCTTTTATGCACTTCTAACACATTTCCTTTTTCCATGATGATTTCACACTCGTGATTTTAAAATCAAATTTCATAAAATCCAAGGCAATGGTCTATGTCAGTATCCCTCTAATGCTCGACGTAAAGTATCATCTTTTAAATTAATCTGGATCTCATTTTACCTAATCCTCTATGTTTATCTTTTCTCTTAGGTTGCATAAAGAGATATTAATTAAACTTTTATCATGAAAACCCAGATTTAATATTTAAAAATCTGCATTTATAAGAAGAGGATTACACATAAATAATAATTGCATATAGAAAACGAAAAAAAAAAACCAATACTTGGATAATTTATAGCTAGATGCACCAATTTTGGGCATCGTGAGGATGCTAATCCTTCCCTACACGTAACTGACCCTCGGGCTCTTGTTTAAATAAATAATTGATCAAATTAAATATATATTCTAAATAAATAATACCAAAAAATCATTTTCATTTATTTGCTAAAGAAAATACCGAACTTCTGAAGTGAGCGAATCTGACATAGCACTTCACCATATTAAGAATGTTTTATTTTTGAATATTTTGATCAATAACCAACTTTTAACAAATTATATTGAGCTAGTGGAGGGACTAATTAGACATATATAATTAGGCTTCAATAATCTATGTATTGATTATTATATCTCAAATAATTAATCACATAAATATTAATCTCAGAGTCATACCTCTAAAGACTTGAGGCTGCACTCCGAATTATATATTATATTATGTAAGCTTTATAAATAGCCTTTTAGTCTAATAACCTTGTCATTTATGTAATACCCTTATATGATATCTGTGATCAATGTAAGGTTAAAAATCTATTTTACCTACTTGATCACCTTATCTTAAAGTTTTATTATACTCTCCATGTGAAAATGATTGTTCACCATATGTGATCAATTTATCATTTGACATACAAGTGATCGAGGCCTCATCCATTTTCATTGTACTGTATAATGCCCTTTAGGAGGATAATCTTAACTCTTTATGGGAGCTATGATTCCATATCTAAAACTAAAGCTCTTATCAAGTGTAAGTCATATGCCCAACAAACTAGTCTAATAGCTTACTACTTTCATATACTTAAGTCTTTGGAATGTCAAAGCATACAAGTTATACACATGGAGTCAATTACTTACTCAAGATTAAGGTAATTACAAAATGAACATCAAAAGTGAATTAATCTATATAAACTGACTTATTAAAGGACTAATTGCACTTTGGTCTAATCTAATATATCACCACCTCTAGGTATTATATCTATGTCTCTACTTAGGAGTCAAACCACTCCAAATGACCAAGACAAGCTATCTCCTTAATTGGATTTAGATGATGTAATAGTCTTAACATGAGTTAATTACTTACATTAACCCTATAGACTATGAACTATCAATTTAGACTGCTTACCTTAAAATGTTATCTTCCGTATATAAAGTCCATTATATACAATATTCTGATGGTATAAACACAAGTAGTCAATGAGTCATGTTTGCTTACATTTACTTTAACATGTTAATCTAAATGAGGACAAAATAGCAATGATATAATGGTAACTTGAATATATATAAATAATCAGTTCAAATTAATGAAATACATTAAAATGTATTTAATCCTTAGGGCATTCCTAACAATCTCTGACTTGCCCTAAAGGAGTAAAAGAGTCATGTCTCACATCCCCATACCCTCAGCATGCATTTCAAAACTCCTAGCCACCAAAGTTTTAGTAAAAAAAATCAGTAAGGTTGTCCTCAGATGTAATTTTGCATACATTAACAACTTTTTCATCACTAGCTCTCTTTTAATGTGGTATTTCTTTCCTATATGTTTTATCCTCTTGTGGTGTATAGATTCCTTGGTATTTGCTATTGTTGCACTATTATCACAATAAAGTGTAATAAGTCTATCCATATTAGGAATTTTCTTAAGGTCTCTAAGGAACCTATGAAGCCAAGTCACTTTCTTAGATGTTTTCGTAGCAGCCACATATTTGGCTTCCATCATGGATTCAGTTGTACAAGTTTGTTTTACACTCCTCCACACAATGGCACCTCTTTCTGGGATAAATATAAACTCGAAATTCGATTTCCTTGAGTATAAGTTTGGAAGTCTGTCCGTTTATCCAATGAATGTTACGTCTCTTTCAGAATATACCAACATACAGTTTCTTATTCTCTTAAGATACTTGAATATATGTTTCATGGGTTGCCAATGTTTGTTACCAAGATTTGACTGATATCAACTTATAGTACCAATTGCATAACAAACATCTGGTCGTGTGCAAAGCATATCATACATGAGACAACACACAGCGGATGCATAAAGGACTTTCCTCATGTCCTCTCTTTCTCCAGATACCTTAGGACAATCATCCCATGAAAGAGTGAATCCTACCATAGAGGGTTGTGAACCCTTCTTGGCATCTTGCATAGCATACCTTTTAATAATTTCATCAATGTATAAAGCTTGGGACAAAGCTATCATCCTATTCTTTTGATTTCTAAAAAGATGAATGCCTAGAAAATAATGAGCTTCCCTTAAATCCTTCATGTCAAACTATTGTGACAACCACAGTTTGACCGATGACAAGTTCCTTACACTATTCTTAATAAGTAATATGTCATCAATGTATAAGACTAGAAAGATTACTTTGCCCTCTTTAATACATTTATAAACACAAGGTTCATCAATGGTTTGCTTAAATCCAAAGACCTTGATTGTTGGTCAAATCTTCAGTTTCATGGGCATAAGGCTTACTCTAATCCATAAATAGATCTAAGCAACTTGCAAATGTTCATTTCTTGGCCTTTTACTATAAACCCATTGGATTGCATCATATAGATGCTCTCATTAAGATGGCTATTCAAGAATGCGGTCTTGACGTCCATTTGCCAGATCTCATAATCAAGAGCCATAGCAATGAATAGAAAAATGCAAATAAACTTTAGCATCGCAACAGGCAAAAAGTTTTCATCATAGTAGACACTAACCTTTTACATGTATCCTTTTACTACTAGTCTAGCCTTAAAAGATTTGACTTTTCCTTTATCATTTCTTTTTTCCTTGTAAACCCATTTACACCCTATGGGTTTTACCCTTTCAGGAAGGTCTACAACCTCCTAAACCAAATTGGATTTCACCAAATCCATCTCAATGTTCATAGCCTTTTGCCGGAGCTTAGAATTAGCATCACTCATAGCTTCATTATAGGTGACTAGATCATCTTCATGTTCGATTGCCTCAGATTGATAAATCTCACCATCATACATGATGAAATTAGGTTTTTCAGAGAACCTCCTATTACGACGAAGCTCCTTAGGTGGTTGCTCATTTTTAGGTCCTTTTTTGGAACTTGGAATAGAATCCAAGACTGAAATCTATGGAGCAACTCTATTTCCTAACAATTCCCCTAGCACCACTTTTCTTTGATGCTTAAAGCCATTCATGTAACTTTTCTCAAAGAAGGTTGCACAGGTTGATATAATGACTTTCTGCTTCTTGAAGTTATTAAATAATCCTTATTTTGTTCCCTTGGGATACCCTACAAACATGTATAATTTTGAACGAGATTCTAACTGTTTAGCTTCCTTATCCAATACATGTGTTAGGCACCCCCATATTCTCATATGTCCAAGAGAGGGTTTTTTGCCCTTCCATAACTCGTATGGAGTTTTAAGAACATGCTATTTGCAGTGCATATTCCCAAAAGGATGTTAAGAGTTTTGAATAGCTTATCATGGACCATATCATATCTAACAAGGTTCTGTTTCTTCTCTTTGCTACACCATTCTGTTATGGAATACTTGGTGTAGTTAGTTGGGATAAAATCTCATTTTCTACTAGGTGTCCTAGAAATTCATCAAAGAGGTATTCACCACTTTGATCGAATCAAAGTGTCTTAATGGATTTACCCAATTACTTCTCTACTTCTACATGATACTCTTTGAATTTATAAAAGGTTTCACTTTTGTGATACATTAGGTACACATATTTAAAACTTAAGTAATCATTTATGAAGGATACATAGTACTTTACCACCTTGTGCTTTGACATTCATGGGGCCACATACTTCAATGTGGACAATTTCTAAATGTTCATCGGTCCTTGTACATTTTGCTTCAAATGACCTCTTGGTCATTTTATCTTTAAGACATGATTCACATTGGGGAAGACATACCTCCTTTAGAGATTCTAATAGATCATTATTTACTAATCTTTGGATCCTTTCTTGGCTAATATGACCAAGTCTTAAATGCCAAAGGTATGCCTCATTAGAGTGAGAAGTTTTTAACCTTTTAGAGTTATCATAAATTTGGTGTCTAGTAGTAAGTACATATTTGGTTTGATCAAATAAAGATTACCATCTATTTCACCATAATAGATAATAGAATTGTTTTTATGAATCACTACAATTTTATTAAAAGAAACTAAATAAGAAATTTAATTAAATAAGCAATTGAAATAAGGTTCCTTTTAAAACTAGGAACATAAAAATAGTATTTCAATAAAATAAATCTAAATTCATCAAAATAAAGATGTACATCTTCTTCTGCTTCTGCTAACACCATCTCTCATTACTAGTTCTTAGTGAGAGGTTCCTATCAAGTCGACTCCTTATTTCCTTAAACCCCTACAAAGAAACACAAACATGATTAGTGGCTCTAGAATCAATAACCTAAGTGTCTTTTGAATCTTTCACTAAATAGGCTTCAATGTAAAGAAGATCCTTACCTTCTTTGCCTTTAGAAGCTAGGAATTCCTTGCAAGTCTTCTTGAAGTGACCAATCTTTTCACAATAAAAGCATTTTGACTTTTTAAGGTTCTTTAGCTTCTTCTTCTTTTTTTTTATATTCGGATGAAGGTAGAATAGATGACTTAGAAACCCATTGCGTTTTCTTTCTCTTGTTCTTGGAACTAGCATTAGAAGCAATAGCTAGATTTGCCTCCACCTCGGGTTAGTGGCCATCATCGAGTATGAGCTCATAGGCTTGTAAATCTCTTATAAGCTCATTAAGACCTAACTTCATTTCTTAGATTATACGTAGCTCAGATTATATGTACCATCTCAATTTAGGTGTTATATTCCAACTTAACACCATTTTCAGCAACCTCAGCAAAGTACCCTATAAGCTTGAGCATATAATCCTTTACTAGAGTTCCTACTTTTTGCTTATAGTTCATTAAATTTGTAATAGTAGATTATCTAGCCAACTTGACATGGCTTCCAAACATATCCTTCAAATTTTCCATGATCTATTTAGCAGTGACATAGTTCTTATGTTGCTTTTACAAAGCATTGACATGCTAGCCAACGTATAGCAACGTACTATGTCATTAAACTATTTCCAACAAGTGTAAAGCAAGAAAGTCTATCCGTTAAGCACATCATGTGGAGGCTTAGGTGGCCAAGGTTCATTAGGTATGAACTTATGTTTTTCATAGCTGAGAATGGTTAATAGATTTCTTTTTAGTCTTTAAAATTATCTCCATTTAATTTGTTATCTGTGAGAATTTGAATAAGAGGTGTAGGTGATATTTTGAACCAAAACAAATAAATATATTCAAAACATTACAATCATTCTCAAGCAAATACAAATAAAATATTTAGCAGTGAAACATAGATATATATGTTTTTACATTAAATCCTTATAAAAAAAAATCTAGCATTACAACAGTAATTTTTAGCATCTATTGTCTTAAGCCACTGAAGGGTGATCATAATTCAAATAGCCAAAAACATGGATCCCATCCAACTAATATATGTTACCTTAGGTTAAGACATATGTTAATAATCATTTATTTGGCCACCAATTTAACTAACAGAGCTTCGAGGGGAGGTTGTCATTAAACCAGTCTTGAGCGTATAATCATTGTTTACAAAACCTTGTCCATGCATTATTCAAGTCATTGAGAAATTATCTCAAATAGAACATGCCCAAGCATGTTTTCTACATAAGAGATCCAGTATACTATACTGACGACGGTCGACCATTTACCTAGAGGTATGGCTAGGGTGGAACTGATCCGAGGTGTTACCATGATTTTAAATATGGATCAACAATAAAGGCTGTGGGATTAACTTAAACCCTTTCCCACTTAATATTAAAAAAATGTAAGGTTTTAATATGCATGTTTCATAAAAGTTTGATTGGCCTTCACCATTCTATATGGCATGTTATTAATCATATACATACATCCATTAGAAAAACATATAGATGGAAAATTAATTAACTAGCCAATCAATGAACCCATCCTAGAACATAAAAAAAAAATAAGATTACAAAAGTTTCATCCAAAGCATACTTTTAGGTCTTAAACATTTTTCTCCATCTTCATGCATTTGTTTCTACCCATGTAATTTGTTTGTTCATATCTATAAAATATTTAAAAATAACCATCTTTAGAATCCAATAAAAAATTCATGTTAAAACATTTATCCTTCAATAGTTATAAGCCTAAACCCATTGCTCGTGAGAATTTTTGATAAATAATGCTAAAAATATTTGTCGGGTTTGAATCTTGGGCTTTTTCATGGCCCATATAAGGTTAGTACCCTGAAAGTAGGCCTCAGATGGGCTTGAAATGACCATTGAGGTTTGAGCTCTGATGGCACAATAGGCTATCTCTCTGTGGACACCTGCACACTGAAGGTACACGTACCTCACACCCCAAAGGTGGGTGGGCAAGAACTTTGCAACTCTAGGATGGGTAGGCATGTGCCCTATATCCCTAAAGTGAGTATTCCCTACCCCTAGGGTGAGTGGCATGCATCTCGCACCCCTAAGGTATGTGTACCCCACCCCTAGTGTAGATAAGTGTCTGCCTAGCTTCTAGGGTAGGTGGACATGTGCCTTATACCCTTGGGCTATGCATACCATGCCCCCTAAGGTGGGTGGGCATATGCCCGGTACCCCAAGTAGGAGTGACACACCCGTTGGGGTGGGTAGGCATGCACCCCATGCACCTGAAGGTCCACACGCCAACTAGCCCTACTCTTACCCCTTGGTGTGACCAAGATGCACATCTGGTGTTGGGGTTCGTACCCTTGCAACACCCTAGGTGACTTAGGCTACTAGGGCTTGAACCCTGCAACCTCGTGTTAAGGTTTTAGGGTTTTGTGTTTTCAAGGTTTTCCCAATGTGAATACTTATGCCTAGGAAATCTACACACCATTAGACTATTATTCTAGATAAAAGCTATTGATTCTAGATAGCTTTGTAATTATTAGAAAACAAGCAAGTTAATTCAAAAATAATTTACAATCTGCAGATCTTTATCTTCTATATACAATTTACATAAATATTTTGAAGAAAGTAAGAAACAAATTTGTGTGGTGATAATAAACAAACCTAATGAAAACCTAAATACATCAATTCCAAAATCTAAGGGATCATGGTCGGCAAAAAAATATATATGTATACCATGATAAACAACATAATAGAAATCCTAGAATGGCAACTCTCTAATAATTAAATACATGCATATTTAAGGAGAATTTTGGTTAAAGGTTTTATGTATAGAACATAATGATGGCTTGGCTCGGATACCACTTGTAGGAAAAACTAATCAGATGCACAAGGAAATTTTTAAAATTTTTTAAAGATGATCATACTAGATTGTGTTGTTATATCTAATAAAACCATCTTAATTAGTTACTTTAGTTGCAAATCTAAAGATGCCATCTAAGAATTCCTAGATCTATGTGAAAACTTGAACCAACTACTCTTTTCCACTATTCTCTAATTCCTGAATGGTAGAGTGTGTGGGCACTCTTTATCTCGATCAACTCCAAATTTGTATGGCTTGATTCTTCTTAATGACCACCTTTTGCCTCCAAGTTTAGAGTCATGAGATATTATGATGAGAAACCTCTAGGTATGGCACCAAAGTCTAGGAAAAACCCTTGGCATAAGCCTCTTATTTATATCAGGTAACAAAGTAGCCCTAATTTTAATTTTTTTAATAAAAATAATTATTTTGTTAATTCCATAAAACCCATATATGGCATCAACCATAGTATAGGTGCCCACTATAATTTGGACCAAACCCTAATGTCCATAGATAATATTTTGGCGCAAAGTTGTTTTATAGAATTTAGCCCGTTTAATCGAATACTAATTAATTTTGATTAAACTTTTAATTTTATTTAGCCTAATAATTTTTCATAGCTCTAATTGTAATTTGAAATAAAATCATGACAATTTTACTCAAATAGAATAATTATGTACTAATTATCAAAATAAAATTAACTATAATAAAATAATAATTTAATCGTAAATTAAAATAAATAAATAAATAAAATTTTAATTTATTTAGAATATTATACATATTTAATATATAAATAGATATTTAAACAAGTCTTAATAGATATTAAATTAATTATATAAATAATTGATTTTCCATATCTATTTAATTTAAATTAATTCTTATATTTATCAAAAGATAAATATAATTAACTTAAATTACAAATTCTTGTCCAAATAAATATTTAATCAAATTAAATATATATTCTAAATAAATAATACCAAAAACTCATTTTTATTTATTTATTGAAGAAAATGCGCATACTTTTGAAGTAAGTGAATCTGACATACCACTTCACTATATTAAGAATCTTTTGTTTTAGAATATTCTGATCAATAACCAACTGTTAAGGAATTTTATTGAGTTAGTGGAAGGACCAATTGGACATATATAATTAAGCTTCACTAATCTATGTGTTAATTATTCTAACTTGAAAAGTTAGTCACATAATTATTAATTTCAGAGTTGTACTAGTAAAGACTTAAGGTTGTACTCCTAATTATATACCGTATTACATAACTTTTAAAGATAACCTTTTAGTCCAATAACCTTGTCATTTGTGTTATACCCTTATATGATATCCGTGATCAACTTAAGGTTAAAAATCCATTTTACCTACTTGATCAACTCATCTTAAAGTTCCATTATACTCTCCATGTGAAAATGATTGTTCACCACATGCGAACATTTTATCATTTAACATACAAATGACTAAGGCCTCATCCATTTTCTCTTACCGTATAATGCCTTTTGAAAGGATAACCTTAACTTTTCATGAAAGGTATGATTCCATATCTATAAGTAAAGCTCTCATTAAGTATAAGTCATATGCCTAACGAATCAAAACGTCAAAGCATACAAGTTAGACATGCAGAGTCAATTACTTACTCAAGATTAGGGTAATTATACAATGAATGTCAAAAGTGAATTAATCTATGCAAATGGACTTATTAATAGACTAATTGCACTTTGGTCTAATCAAGTATATCACTACCTCTAGGTAATATATCTATGTCTCTACTTAAGAGTCAAACTGCTTTAAATGACCAAGACAAGCTATCTCCCCAATTGGATTTAGATGACATAATAGTCTTAACATGAGTTAATTACTTATATTAACCCTATAGAATATGGCCTATCGATTTAGACTAACTTTAGAATGTTGTCTTCCCGCATATAAAGGCAATTATATGTAACATTCTAACGGTATAAACATAAATAGTTAATGAGCCATATTTGTTTTCATTTACTTTAACATGTAAATCTAAATGAGAATGGAATAGCAGTGATATAATGATAACTAAAATATATATATATAAATAATCAGTTCAAATTAATGAAACATATCAAAATGTCTTTCATCCATAAGGCATTCTTAACAGCAAGTTTATAACAAAGATTCAGTCCAAGGTTGTTATTGTAAAATTAAATTTGTATCTCTCTATGCAACCTAAGAAAAAGTAGAAATATAGAGCTTTTGATAAAATGATCTTTGGATTAATTTTAAAAAAGATCTCTACATCAAGCATTAGAAGGATACTAATATAGAACATTGGCTTAGATTTTATGAAAATTGATTTTTAAAACATGGGTGCAAAATCACCATAAAAGAAACATGTTAGTAAGGCATATATAGGCACCTTATTTTGTTTGGGCCAAAATTCAAGGCATTAGAGGTTAATTTTCTAGTCATCATCAGGGTCATTCAGATAAGAACAGGCCAGTTTCCTACCATTCCCAGCCAATTTAAATTGTTCAGAGAGCCAAAGGTACATGAAAGTCACATGGGTGCATATAGGTATTGATGCAAAGCTTTTATACCACTAAAAGTTTAAATTTTCACATGTAATATCGATATAAGAAGGTTTGGTATTGATACCTAAGGTGCGGTATCGATACTGACGATACTGAGCATGTTTGTATCATTCAAAGCCTTGGTTATAGGAAAAATCATGATTTTTGGCCAAATGTATCAATGCATAAGTAAGAGTATAAGTACAACCTTTGTGGTATCGATACGAAATGCTTTATATCGATACACCAAGGCATTTTTGCCTAGTTTATGTTGCTTTCACACCCTTGCACCAAAAAACTTAAAATCTGATTTAAATGCATTTTTGGCATAAAAAATAATTAAAATTCACACTAGGCCTCAACATTAGACTTATGATTAGGTTTTAACAAATTTTTGGAGCCCAAAATGGCTTGAAACTAGGATGTTTGTATAAAAAATGGTTTGTTTGGGGCATACTTGGCTTTTCTCCATGTTGTAAACACCTTCAGCCTCTTTTCTTCACTAATTGCTTATTGCAGGCAATAGAAAAAAAAAGCCAGCTAGGTATAATACCTAGAGCTATCATGTGATACAAGGCCCAAGCTTTATAATACCCTTGCTTTTTGCATTTTTTGTCTTTGTATTCACATGGTTATGTATGCCAACTTTGGTTTAACTGAAAGAGGGCTCTGTACACGTTCTCAGCAAAAAACACTCACTTTCATACATTCTCTCAACATTCCTCAACCAAAATCCTAAAGCCTTGCTTTATTCTTGTAGCTCTTTGAAATCACCACTAAAAACCCTTCCAACACTCACTATTCCACTAATCCTTCCTCTCAAAACTCTTTTCCATCAATGTGGTAAGAAAAATACTTTTTCTTTTTAGCATTTTCTTACTAACCAATAATAAAAAGAGGGGAGAAAGTGACTATAGCTACTGTTCAAAAGAAAGGTTAAAGTTTGAGGCTTTTAGTATATTTTTCTCCTTACTCTAGTTATTTTCTTGTTTTTAGCATTTGCATCATCTTAGTGACCCTTTTCATGTTACCATGACCATTTAGGATTTCATGCATTTTGTGGCCTTGGTTGTGGTAGTTTTAAGCTTTGGATGATCCTTTGATGCTTTGATGGCCAAACATGCCATGTTTTATTTTTACCATCATAACAATGCATGTTCATGCATTTCTTTTCATGTTTCATCCACCTTCACATCTTTAACTCATACTTGAATGTTCGTTTTAACCTGTCTTTAGCATATTCATGCATTTTCTTGCATTTTGGCAGGTTTCATGGAACGAAAATCTCATCTTGAAAATCCTAGCTTGTTTTTCCATGTTTAAACATGTTCATATCATTTTTCATGGCATGATTCTTAATGTTATTTATGAAGTTAATATGTCCATGTATCCTTCTTACTCATTTCCTTGCATTTTCGCCATCTTTTCCTTGCCAAAACATCATCTTTTTATTTAAATGTGCCATCTATGTTCATCTTCATGCATGTCATATTTTGTTCTTAACACGTTCATCAAAATGTTTGCTTGTTGACTACAAAATTTTGATCTTTAAAAAAACCCCAAGTTAAATCTATGTTACCCCCAATATATGGAGAATAACATGGATTTAATGTTTTTACAAAATTAGTCCTCTAGACTTGGGGATAAATCATGCTTTCTATGTTTGGATTCATGGTCAAATAAAGTTAAAAGCTCTAGTTTCCAAAATAAAATAGCCTTCTACTTCTTTTAAAAATGTTTAAGCCTTGATCTAGAGCTTAATGCACTTGTTAGTGACATGGTCAATATGCTATTTCATCATCTCAAACTACTCTGAGATTATGTAAATGAGCTTGTAAAGCCTATGTCACCCATCCCTTCCTGTCACGGACGTTTGAATGTCCTTAGCTTGAGTTTAGTCCTAACAAACTTGAAAATACTGAAAAACTTTTTTTTTTTGCTCAGCAGCACTATATTTACCACTAAAAATTATTTTCAAGCCTAAATATTTTTTTTGGAATTTTTTGATATTTTTCCTTGAAAGAGCATTGAATTACCATTCTGAGGATGTCTTGCTTGCACCTAGACAATTCCGGATGAAGGAGTTACATTTTTTTTTAACCTTCGCTAGCTAGAACCCCTAGAACATGTGATTTGCATTCTATTTGGATCATTTAGCCCATCAAATGACTTTTGTAAATTTTTAAAATATTTTCCCAAAAATCTAGTAAAATTTCCTTTCTAGAAAGATATCATTCATAATTTAACAATCTCGAATGAGTCCAAGGTGATTTTTCAAAATCTACTACCCTTGCACATGTTGCTAGTGCTAAATCTAATTAAACTTAAAAAATTAATTCTTCCTAGAAAAATAATTTTGTTGGATTTTGCAATATTTTTACACTAATCCTCCCTGAGTCACCTTTATAATGGTACCTTATTTATCCTTGAAAGCCTTCGGATGAACCCAAAATAAACTTGGAAAGAGAGACAGCACAATGCTATCTTTTGATTTTGGAATTAAAATTAACCTAATTTCTTGGACCACCTTTGTTGAGGCATTTGAACATCTCAAAGTGCATCTAATTGACTCCCTATGGAGTCAAGTACTATAACAAAAGCCCTTTAGGCTCAGATCAAGGCTAAAACAAAAATTTTAATTTTACTCAAATCATCGATTTTAGTTATTAAAATACATTTTCCCTAAAATGTCCCTTTTCTCATTATATATAAAAATCTTCATCATTGGGAATACTTCAACCCACCTTTCGAGGGGATACTCTAATCTTATTTTTCATTCAAAATCAAATTTTCTATCTCTCAAACCCCGTGGGGCTTCTAATCAGAATCACTTTTAAACATGTCCAAAATCTTTATCATTGGGGTGCTTTTACCTTACCTTCCAAAGGGATACTCAAACCCTACTTTTCACCCAAGAATCTAAATTTTCTTTCCCTCAGGCTTTTTAGGATCTTTTCATCACAATCATCTTTGGCACATTCTAAAATTCTTCATCACTGGGATACTCGAACCCTACCTTCTGAGGGGATACTTTAACCTTATTTTTTAAATTTCACTTAAAATCCAAATTCTCTCTCTTAAGCATCCTTAGCTTTCTAATCAAAACTTCTTTTTACAACTCAAATAACCACTAAGTCCAAATGCATCTCAGAATTATCATTGCGGCTATTCTCTAATAGTCAAAGATAATGAGATATATTTCGATTGTCCTTTCCTTTTTTAAGCTTTTGTGTGTTCTTTTTATGCAGTATTATTATTCTTTTTTTCGTCTTACTAACCTGTTTCCTTTTATGATGCCCATTTTGCACTTCTCTTTCTAAATTATTCTTGAAAACTATAAGGCAATTTTCCATTTTAGTATCTTTTCAATGCTTGACATGAAATATCTAACCTTCAAATCTACATTTCAAGATCATTTTCCTTAAAAATCCCTATGTTTCCTACATCTATAGGGTGCATACATGATTTATTTTTTTTAAACCCAAATTTATAATTTTACATAAAATTCATGCATTAGGGAATTATATTAAAATAATGACAAGAAAAACTGAATTTAATTAAAAACAAAAATAAAACATGGGTAATGGATACTGATTTCAGGCATCGTTAGGGTGCTAATCCTTCTCCATGCCTAGCCAACTCTCCAGCCCCACTAATGAATCTTTGGACTTGGCAAACCATAAAATTTGTGTTTTAAGTTTCTTCATTTTCAATAGGAATCTGATCATGCCTAGCCCTAAATGATTAGTGCCAACTCCAAGTATTCAGCCACTTTGCAGTAGCCATCTAAGACCAGTTCGACAAGTGATTCATCCAACATTTTTCCTCTTTCTATCATCATATCATGCTCAATTCAAATCCCAATATAGGGATAACCCAAAGGCAATTCCCAACTATTCCTTTTAAGTCATGTACCTTACCATCTTTAACAATTCAAGCAATGCTGTGCCCCATTAAGGTGCATGTCATGATAGCTTGGTGACTTCATTGGGGATTTTCATTAAGAGTTAGGCCTACGACTAGCCATGTCTTACTCTATTCTCAATTTCTTAATTTTCATCAGTATTTAGCCGTAATCTCCTTTTATCTACTCTATTAACCTTTTTGTCTTTTGTGATTTTTGTCTTATGATTGTTATAGAGTACTTTGTTCTTGAATAGAAATCAATTTGAATAAGTGTGGTAATAAAGGGTAAACAAAAGGTTTGATTGTTTCCCTAACATTCATCGTGCACATATATTTGTAAGAGATTCCTATCAAACTCCATGGTAAAGTTAGCATCTAATTATTAGGTGGAAGTGAGCTATTTGCCTTTGTGAGTACCCTCCCATAAAGGCATAATAATACTTTTTAGGTTTTAAAGCATCTGTATCTCTTATGAGAAACCCTCTGTATTCATATAAGGAAACACATCCATCAAATCAAACATGTTCCACTAAACCTGCAATAGGCCTAGGATCGAGGTGCCTCGACTATCCTTATCGAATAGAGAAGGGATTCAAATAACGATTTAAGCATCAACTCAAATTGATATAGTGAACTCTGTGAGCCAAACCATGTCAAACCATACCAGACTGCTACGAGAATAACCTAAAAAGTAAAGGCACTTAGGGAAACACTTTTTAGCTTTACTCATATGTATTATAGTTACATAGGCGATGACAAACGAATATTGTCACATGAGTTTGTTATTTCATTTCATGTTTTGTTCTTTCATTGAGGCATGCTATTATGCTATTCAATCAAAGGCTAATATGTACTCATCATAAATGATGATGAATGAATGTTGCCATCTAGTCAATTAGTTTTTGTACCCATGAGGTGTCGTTTCACTTTATTAAGGGTAATTTTTAACTCAAACACATCGTTATGCTATAAGTTTATTATCATAACATTCGCAATTGCCAAGTTCATTTTTAGGCATCATACCGCTTATTGTTCGAGCAATTTCAATGATGCATTTTTGTTATTATTCTTTGGTTCCTTTCTTTGTATGCTTATTATTTATGTATGGTCACTAACTTATTTCCCTTTTGCTTTTTTGTTCGATTATACATTATTTCATCATAATCATCACCATTTTGGGACAGTTGGCCAATGGTTCAGTGTTCAGCAAGAGGCATCTATTATGGAGTAACAGCCCATTTCTATCCTTAAGCCCTTCGAAGAAGTTAAAACATGGTCTAAGGGTTGTTAGCCTAAAGATGGAGACATTTTCAAGCCCCATTATGTCTCGACAATGCATGAGAAAGTCAAAATTGAGTGCAGACAGAATGACTATTAAGAATTGAAATAATTTAGGCTAGTTGGGATAACGCCAAAAGGGAGTCATTCATGAAGAGATATAGAGATGTAGCTTATTTGCTTTAGGTTTGGTTAGATGTTGGCTTGTTATAAGCAGCCTCACAATTTTGAAATCTGACTTATCGATGTTTCACTGTCAATCGAGAGGATTTGATCCCCATCATTAATAAGTACATTGCATTATTCAACATTGAAAGGGCTAAGTTTGATAGGATTTATTGTAAAGGGTCGCAACCTTCACCTTTTAAAAAGATAGTAGAACAATTCTCAGCTCCAATGAGTCATGGATCAAAAGCCATATCAAGATGAAAAAGAATAATGCATGGATTTCATGGGCTAGTTTAGAGGAAGTGATAGCGAATGTCACTAATATCCAAAAAAATCCTAAATATTTAAGCTCTGACGATATATAGGCTGGTCACATTTTTGAAAACATTAGGTTATGTTGAGGTAGCAGTTACAAATTTTTTTCTCCTAATTATGCTACAATATCAACCTCGCACTCCCTATCATTACTTGAAACGAATCAAGCTTTCACTTATTATAAGAAAGTAAAAAACATGGTGAGTTATTACGTATGCCCTGCTTTTCACATTTGACTTGTTAGCCACTTTCGTGTCGAAAAAAGAAGAATGTTGCTCAATTTATTTCCTAACTTCAACCCCGTTTCCAAGATCTTAAAAGGGAATGGCCATGAAAGACAAGTTCGAGGAACAATTAGTCGAAAAGCTCTGAAATCTTTGAAGAGAAAAAGTTAAGTGGAAGACTCTATTAATGTCCTCCCAGTTAATTAAATACTAATGTGAAGATTATAGTTATGTGCCACTTATGGATTATGAGGAACTAGTAGCTATGCACCTCTCTTAGTTTTGTGGCAGTTTCAATGTCGACAATTCATCCCATTCCTTCAAGACCTCGAGGATAGGACTTTGCATATATTAAAGGATATTACAGGTTAAAAGTCTAGTGAACCTTCCATGCATAAAGGGAGGTTCATTGGATGGAGAGATATAAGAGAGGAAGCGATGTGACTTTAGGATATAATGAGTGGAACACCCATTGTATCAATGATGTTCTACCACTACCTAATAATGGGACTACTTAAGGCCCAGTTGATGAGACTCTTTCCAAAATTGAAGCATTTAATAGGGAATTCAAATAAGAAAAAGTAGTTTCTGCCAAGGAGATCAATGAATTGAATAAAAGAAAGGACTCAGCTATAGATAGACCTTTATCTTTAAGATGAAAAGATGAAACAAGTTTTTAAGGAGAGGAATTACCTCAAAGAGGATCTTGATAGCCTAACAAAGGATTATATGGCACTCTAAAAAGCAAACAAGTGCTAGCATATTGGTAAATCATCAGCTGAGTGGGAGATGGACTTTACAACCCTTGAGTAAGAGTTGAACCGATGGAGAAAAAAGGCCAAGGCTAACAAGGAGAAGCTTATAAGAGCTCATGCCCTTGCATTGACCTATCAAAAGAAAAATAAACTATTTAAAGCCCAAGGACAAGAGTTAAATGTAAATAGGGCTAAGTATGAAACTTAATGCTCAAATTTTAAGATTTAGAGCTTTACCTTCAAGCTTACAGGGCCAGATTGATGAATTAGTTTGAACTTCCAAACAATGAGAATGAGAATGAGAACGGGAAGAGATGGTGGATTAGTCATACAAAATTATCAGGACCACTGCCACCATTTTGCTAAGTAGATTCAAGCAGCCCAATTAGAGGCTGAGGACATGATAAATGTGGCTAGATCTTTGATAGGAGACATCATGCCCATTAAAGCCCATGAACAAAAGAATTATTGTATTTCTTGGGATGTGATTGGAGAATGTAATCGTATCAAGCATTTCCAAATGTAATCTTTTGTAAATGGAATATTTTGTTGCTGTAATGAAAGATACTATTAGTAAAGCTATTATGTAATCTAACTGTCCCTTTTGCATTTGCATAACTAACCCAATTCTTTTATTGCTTTATTCATTCATTCATTCATGTTAATGGTCATTTGTTATCATGATGCATGCTTATCTTTATTTCATTAAACATATTCATGGCATTATAAAATTCTAGTCCAACAATACTAAAAAATGTAAGGTATTTCAAAACATGAAATCTACCATTTGTCACTAGTATAATACTCACAACCATTGAAGAGCCATGGAAAACGACCATAAAGCTTGCATCGAATGATTGGAACTCATGTATAGGGGGACTTCAGAGCAGTCACTTCATAAATATGAGCAACTCCAAGCTGAAATTGCAGAATTAACTAAGTATTGTCTAATGCTCTAAAGGATATAGAGCAAACAAGCACTATCAGTATTGGTAAAAAACAGTCAACCCCGAGAACAACTTAAAAATGGTACTAAAGTAATCAATGCTCATAAAGGGGCATCACGCAAACAATATATTCTAGCAGTGCTAATCCTACTGGCTTAGCCATTCATTTATATTAACCTGGCAACCACACCCCATCTAGTTCAAGGATTTTAGGGTATGGGCTCTTTACTGGTAAGATTTATAGTCCCAGATCTTAATGAACAAGTGAAGTAAGAAAAAAACAAAGTGGTCTTCAAAAAGTGATGAAGACTTAAATGAGTATCAATCACCAGAAGAGTGCCTCTAAGCCGTAGAAGATATGACAAATTTGGGCATGGATACCAAATTTTTAAGGCTGGTTTCTAATCTTGTCATCCAACCTAAATTTAAGGTGCCCGATTTTGAAAATTACAATAGGACTACGAACCCTACTGCCTGCCTTCGCATGTACTATTGCAAGATAGTTAGATATGCAAAAAATGAAAAGCTATTAATCCACTACTTTTAGGATAACCTAACCAAGGCAAGTGCCTATTGGTATATAGGGCTTGATACCATAAGAATTCAGACATGGGTGGATCTAGCTTATGCTTTCCTTGATCAATACAAGCATGTGTCTAAATAAGCACCAAATAATTTTTCCTAATGAACATCGAAAAAAAAGCTAATAAAAGTTTTAGAGAGCATGCCCAAAGATGAAGAAAGAAAACCACTTAAGTTCACCTTCCCCTAACTGAGAAAGAGATGATGGCCATGTTTGTCAACACTCTATGAGCTTTCTTCTATGATAGATTAGTTGAAATGCCATAAAGAATTTTGCCAACATGGTTACATCAAGCACAATGATTGATAATACTACTAAAAGTTGCAAGATATCTAGTGTAAAATCATTCGACTCGACCATAAAGTCTATATTAAAGGCAAAGAAAAAGAGGTGAATGCTATCAGTAAGAGCTTTACAAAGTTCCTTCAGAATCAGTTCTCGGCACAGAGTGTATATTTCCCTAACATGGTATATTCGAGCTTTAACCCTTACTCAACAACACCACAACCAATATTTTATTAGGTTTGCCCCAATAATGAGTTTCACATTGAACCCCATTCAAAACACCACTTAAAATGCCCAATCTTGCAACATGAAAAATGCAAGAACTCTTGACAATCAACAAGCAACCTAAAAAGGGAAGCACTTCAATCCATTCCCTTACTCATACAAAAAGATCTATTCTTGCCTACTAGCAGGTTGACTGGTGGCTTTGGTTATCATTAATCCAAGGTTGCCCCTATAATCGCAAATGATATGACAAAAATGCCAACTATGAATACCATGAGGGGGACAAGGACACTCCATTAAGAATTACACTTCATTCAAAAGAAAAATACAGAGTCTATTTGAAAAGTGTGTGATCAAGGTCAAGCACGACCTAATGCTGGAGCCAACCCTTTCCTAAATCATACAGAACCAAAGGTGAATGCAGTGATTAATAAGAATAGCTATGGGTAAAGAGAAGCCTCAAAAAGGTCAAAATACCTGTGACCAAGGTTTGGCAAGCTTTCATAAAGGCCGAAATTGTATCAGACATCAAAAGCCAAAATAAAGAAACCATTGAACCCTTTTGCAATCATTGCGATCTAAGGCATATTCTACAACAATGCTACTTTTCCTATAAATGGTTTAAGGGATGATGGATTGATCAAAAATTGAGTTTTACAAATAATAGGATAAAGACATGAGCCCATTGATTAATGCCACAAATGATTATGGACTTGCATCTGACTAAGTTTCAAATTGCCCTTCTCTCATAAATATAGAAAAGAGAGCTAATGAAAGCTTCAAGTAGTACACTCCCACCCACATTCACCCCCTGTTGACAGAGAAAGTGATGATCATCAAGTTTTTTAGCACTTTACAAGTGCCTTATTATGAAAAGATGGTAAGAAGTGCCACAAAGAACTTCACAGATATAGTCATGTCATGCGAACAGATCAATAAAGCCATGGAAAATGACTCAACTAAAAAAGATAGCCTTAAGCTTGTTAGCACTTTAATCTAAGCTCACACTAAATTAGCTATGGATAAAGTGGGTATTGGAGATAATTGTGAAATTATAAAGAGCATAAAAAAACTCAAGATGCTAATGAATTTATTTGTGAATTCTAGTATAAGTCGACTTGGTCAATAAGGTCAAAAGAATAGAAAAAGGATTCACTAAATTTTGTGATTTCTATACCATATATGGCTACACTCTTTGAATGCATAAAGAGTTCTATGCTATGGTCCAAAGAATGATGAATGAGGGTAACATTAAATTCTACGATAAAAAGTAAGCCTCCTTCATTAAATTAGCAAAGGTGATAACATACCGCAATGCCATAGAAAGGGATGGGAAGAATCTTTTCTATGGGGCTAGGAGGCCATTGGTTTTCTATGACAATCGATCAAGTATCAAAGCTACCCCTGTTCAACCATATTGAAGATGATCATTTAACTTCCATCCCCTTTCCCTTATAAAGACAATAAGATAATTCCTTGGAAGTATGAAAGCAAAACTCTAATTATAGACACCTCATTTTGTGCAGGCCAGCTTTTGGCATCCTAGGACATAATTGAAAGATGATAGAATCAAAAAATAAAAAATGAATAGGGGATGACTGTTGGGTGCCATGTCACCAGGGATTATTAGGTGACATAATGCTTGGTAAAAATTTTTTTTTTGGGAAAGTCTAAAATGCCAATGGGTTGTATTGAGGAAAAATGTAAAATAAGGCATCAAAGGCCACTTTGATGGTGTTACCAGAGTCATTTAGATGAGTACAAAGATTAATTTCCCATTATTTGTGACTAAGGTGAGGTAACTCAGGAAGCCACAGGTACATGCAAGTTATATTGGTGCATACAAATTGATTTTGTGTTGCCAAAAATTTAAATTTTTAAGTGTAGTATCGATACATAGAGGTTTGGTTTCGAGACCTAATGCGATGTATTGATGCCCATCATGATTGTATCGATACAAACCTTGGCAGTAGCTACAGTTATGATTTTTAGTAAAATGTATCAATACATAAAGATGAGTATCGATACAAGTTCATGAAGTATCGATACACACCTCTAAGTCTCGATACTGGAAACAAATTTTTGCTTTTGGTATCAATACATGCTTCATTGTATCAATATATATGGGTAAAAGTTGCCTTATGTATTGATACACAATGTTCTATATCGATACACAAAGAAATTTTTTCCCAATTCGAGCCAATTTACAGCCATTGAAGCATTGATTCAAAATTCGATTCAACCATGTTTCTTGTACTAAAAAACATCAAAATTCATATCAAGCTTTATCTTTGGGCTTGTGATTGGATTTAAACAAAATTTTGAAGCCCAAATAACCAATGACAAGGGATATTCCATGACATTATGCAATTTGTTAAAGGGTAAGGCTGAATTTCTTCAATGCTGAGCTGCATAAAGTAGCCTAGATCCACTATTTTTACTAAGCAAACCAATGGGTTTGCATGGCATCTAAGCATAGCACCTAATCTCTGCATGAGGTACATGCATAAATACCTCAAAATGCCCTTGCTTTTTCATCTTTTGTCTTATAGTTACATGGCTATATAAGCCAACCTTGGACTTAACTAAATGCTACCCTGCCAAAAAAATGCATTGTCCTAAAAAAACACCTACTTCCAAGCATTCCATCAATATTCCACAGCCACCAAAAAACAAGAAACTCTTTTCCATTCTCAAAACCCTTCAAAACATCACCAAAAGTCTTTCCAAAAACCTCCATTTCACTCATATTCCTTCTTAAAACTCTCTTTTATCCATACCTAACTAAAGAGCCCCTCTTTTTTATAACTTTTTTGCTGTTCAAAGTTGCTATTCAAAGAAAAGGCTAAAGATTAAAACTTTTGGCAAATTTTTCTCCACTTGACTCTATATATTCTTTGATTTTTCAATATTTTCATTATCTTAGTGACCTCTCTATGTTACCATGACCCTTTCATGCTTTATTATTGGCTTTTGTTTATGGTTGTCTTAGGAGGTTGATGTTTTCTTGATGCCTTGATGTTGTATGGTAGGCTAAATATCTTATCTTTCATTCTTTCATCAAAACAACCCTTTATTTATGCATTTTTTTATCATGTTTAGTCTATTTTCATATGCTTAACACATGTTTGAATGTTTTCATAACATGCATTGAGTATGATCATGCATTTTCTTGCATTTTAAGGAGTCTCATAACATAAAAATGCTGTCTTGACAACTTTAGCATGCTTTTCTTCACTTAAATATGTTCATATCACTTTCATGCATCTTTTTGTCATCTCTTTGCATTTATGTTACCTTTTCTATGTCAAAATGTCATCTTTGTATGTTTGCATGTGTAATACTTGTTTATCTTTGTGCATGTTGTATTTTATTCATGATTTGTTTGTCAAAATGCATGTTTATTCATTATAAAAATCTAATTTTCAAAAGCAAACTCACAAGTTAAGTTCATGCTACCTCCAATAGATAAAGAATAGTATGCATTTGATGTTTTCATAAAATTGGTTTCTTGGGGACAAACTAAATCTTCCAAGTCTAGATTCATAGAATAAAATGCTATTTTTTTTATTAAAGTATTAAGCCTTGATCTCGAGTCTAATATCCTCATCAGTGACATGGTCAACAGGTTGTTTCATCATCCTAGACTCCTTCGAGATTGTGGAATGAATTAATGATGGCCATGTTACTTGCCCCTTATTGTCACGAACGTTCGGACATCCTAGACTTGAGTTTGCCCTTGAAAAAAACCCAAAAATACCTAATAACTTCCCCATTTTTGCTCTCACAACATTATAATCTAAGTTTGAAAAATTATTTTCAAGTCATAAATAATTTTTCCAGAATTTTTTGATATTTTTCTCTTAAAGAGAATTGAAACACCTTTCCAACAATGTCTTGTTTGCCATCGGATCATTCCGAATGAAAGAATTACAATTTTTTGAACTTTTGCTATTTGGAATCCCTGAATTTAGCAAACAGTTTTCTGTTCGAGCCATTTTGGCCCACCAAACGATTTCTTTAAACTCTTTGACTATTTTCCCCAAGAACATTACAAAATTCCTTTTTTGGAAAGCTATTGTTTGTGATTTAACAATTCCAAATGACTTTAGAATGATTTTTCCAAAGTCCATAATGCCCAATCCCTGTACACATTACAAGTGTTGAGACAAACCTAATTTCAAAAATTAATTCCGCCTAGAAAGTGATTTTCTAGGATTTTTAGAATATTTTTACATTAAACTTTATCAAGTTATCTTTCCAATGGTATTACATTTACCCTTAATGCCTCGGATAAACCTAAAATAGATTCAAAAAGAGAGATGATATAATGTTATCCCCTATTTTAACCTAATTTTTGAAATGCCTTTATAGAGACATTCGAATGCCTCAAAATGCATCCGATTGGTTCCCCTACAACACAAGCCTTTTAGGCTCGGATCAAGGCTTAAGACAAAAATATAATTTATACAAACCTATGGTTTTCTAGTTTCAAAATCTTTTTTCCAACAAAAAAAAGGAAAATCATTTCCTTTAAAATATAAAAAAATTTTCATCTTTGGGGATACTCCAACCCCACTACTCCGAGGGGATACTCCAACCATGTTCTTTATAAAAAACTCAAATTTTCTTTTTATTCCTAAATATTCTCATAACTTCATCTTTAGGGATGCTCTAACCCTATTACTCCATGGGGGTACTCTGACCTCGCTTTTACCTAAAAAATCCAAGAATTTTCCTTCTTCTAAATGCCCCGGATTGTTTTGATTAAAACCTTTTTTATCACTTAATTACCATTGAATCCAACCACCTCTCAAAGTTGTTACATTGGTTATTCTTCAATAATCAAAAGCAACTACGAGATACATTTTGATTGTCCCTCATTTTCATGTTTTTATGTGTGTTTACATTCACATAATTTATTATATTCCTTTTCATTTTATTGATACTTTTCATTTTGCAAAGACCATTGTGCATTCATGTTTCAAAGCCATGTTTTTAAAATTGCAAAGCAATATTTCATGTCAATATCTCACCAATATTCGATATGAAATATCTAATTTTTTTAAAACCCAATTTAGAAATTATTCTCTCCAAAATCCTTATGTTCCCCATACCTCTGTGATGCATAAGCGATATAAATTTTCTTCCAAAACCCCAAATTTTCAATTTAAAAACTTCATGCATTGAAGGAAATTATATCTAAATAATGACTAAATGGAATCAATTTAACCAAAACCAAAGCGAGACATTGTTAGTAGGTACTAATTTCAGGCATTGTGGGGGTGCTAATCCTTCCCTATCCTTAACTAACTTGTGAACCCAACCAATGAATCTCTAGACTTTGTAGACCTTGAATCGGTGTTTTGAGTTTCAAAACTCATAATATTGATTTTAATAGGCATCCAATCTTGCGTAGCCCAAAATGATCGGTGATGACTTTGAGTTTATGGCCATTTAGTGGTGGCCATCCGACACCAGTTGGATAAGCGATTTGCTAGACGGTCTCTCTTCTTTCTATATTACTATGCCTAATCCAAATCCTGATCATGGGATAACTGAAAGGCTCATCCACTACCAATATCGTACATTTTTAAGTCAAGCATGGTAAGCTCTTCAGATCATCCAAAGTTTTAAAGGCGGGCACATGGCAACACTAATCACTAGAGAATCTAGCAACAAGCAACAAACATTAAATCCAAGGGTAAACTATCTAATTTAAAGTGGTAGATGTTAAGCCTTAACTGCATTAGGAAGTGAAACTTAGGAAAAAAACACTATTTTGATCCCTTAAACACCAAAGTCTACAACCAAAGAATCAGATCCAATAACTATCATGGAGCCAGTGAGTGAGAAGGAAGCAACATAATTTTTTAGGTTGATTAAACACAATGATTACAGCATTGTCAATCAATTAAACAAGCAACCCACCAAAAAGTCTATGCTGTCACTATTATTGAACTTTGGAGCTCATAGGAATGCTCTCTTCAAGGTTGTAATGTAGCTTATGTCTTTCTTGACATCTTGATAGGCCACTTGGATCACCTAATAAGCAACATCACTCCAGATAACTACTTATCTTTCAGTGTTGATGAAATTCCCTAAGAACGAAGAAGAAACTACAAAGCCATTCACATCACCATAAATTGCAAAGGCAACACATTGCCTAAGGTGCTTATTAATAATGGGTCTGTTTTGAATGTAATACCCATATCGTGCTCGAGCAAGCTCTCCATTGATGGGTTGAGACATCACGAGAAACATCACCAGTCCACTCCAAATTGGCCTACGCACTTATGAAGTATATTTCCGTGCAATCGACATTGCTCATCATACAACTATTGTTGGACAGACCTTAGATTTGCTCTGCGGGGGTAATATTATCATCACTACATTACAAAATTAAAATTTATAATTAAGAACAAAGTTATCAGTTTCATAGGGGAAAAATACATTATTGCTACTACTTCTATAGATACTTGTATATTAAGCCTAATAAGATGTCCTGAAATCCTCATTTTAATCCTTCAAGTTCATCAATGCTACTTCTGTTAAATGAGATTTATTAATGGATGAGCCGCATATAAAAGAGTATTCATAAAGGCTTAAAGTTAACCATCGGCAAGAGTGCTTAGGCTGTAGAAAGACTTAGAAGACATTTCTAGGGTATTGCCAAAGCTTTAAAGGTTGCAAACCAAATCGACAAGAGAGTTATGGATTCAATCGTAATGCATAGTAGAAAAAAATTAGCTCAAAAGAATCAAGAGAAAAGGCTCACCCACCTATTGGGATAAAACTAAGGACGTGAACCAATGATATTTTCACCATATCAAGAAAATTTCTATCTGAGAGGACATTTGAATATTAGCTCCAATCATGTTATGCTTATATTAAACATGAAGTTTAAGGATTTCAATATCAATGTGATCGATGAGCCAAAGGCATCAATAACAAACCATGAGACCAGTTTGTGCCCTCCAAGATTTGTTCCAAGTGTTTATACTAAAACTGAGATTCATGTGCCATTTAAGTCTATTTTAAAGTAATGCTATGAATAAAACCTACATGCTTCTACCCAAGAGCATTGTAGGATCCTTTATATTGGCCTTTTTTTTATTAAATATTAATGAAAATGATTAATTATTATGCATTTAATCTCTTCTGTCCATTCTCATTTTTCTTGCCAACTTTTAGACCTTTCTATACCTTCTTTTGCCTATATTGTTCCTTCTCCATATTTTGCGGTACCTGGATGAAATTGACATAAATGTTTATACTAAGATTTTGGTAATCAATTTTGATCAACTGATCTTTGTCGGTAAGGTCAAGCTTGATTTTGAAGAAAGTCCCATAGCCCTATACCTGCTGAGATTAATTAAACAAGAAGAAGAACATATCTTAACTCATGAAAAACCCATTGACACCATAAATCTAAAAGCAAAGGAAGATCGAAAAAAAGTTAGGATTGGAACCTTTATAAATCCATTATCCCAAATTAAACTGATAACCTTTTCCAATAATATAGGGATGTGTTCATGTAGTCCTACTAAGACATGCTCAGATTAGATATCAACATTGTGGCCCATTAAATCTAAATGCAAGCCCATGCAACAAAAGATTAAGACAAGAAAATGAAAGATGCTTTTGAAATCAAAAAAGAAGTGAAGAAGCAGTTTGAGGCAGGATTTCTCAAAGTAGCCAAGTATCTTGAATTGGTAGCCACTACAGTTTTGACTCTTAAAAGGATTGGTAAGGTGTGGATGTGTGTAAACTACATGGATCTAAACTGGACTAGCCTAAAAGACAACTTGCCTTTACCCCACATTGACACCTTATTTGGCAACACCACAAAAAATGCACTGATTTCCTTCATGAATGGATTTTTAGGCTATAACCGGATCATAATGGCACCCAAAGACATGGAGAAAACCACTTTTATGTAGGGCACCTTTTACTACAAAGTTATGCATTTCGTACTCAATAATGCTAGGGTAACTTACTAAAGAGCAATGGTGACATCATTACGTAACCTCATGCACAAGGAGATAGAGGTTAATGTCGATGATATGATCGCCAAATCGCCAAAAAAGAGTGAACACATTGTTATGAAAGCTCTTCAAATGGATATGTAAATACTAGCTTAAACTAAACCTTGTTAAATGCACCTTTGGTGTCACATCTATCAAGCTATTGGGCATCATTGTGAGCAAAAGAGAAATAGAAGTTGATCTTGACAAAGGATCAAGGCCATTCAAAACCGTTTTTTGCCTTGCACTTAAAAAGAAGTAGAGAGTTTTCTAAGAAGGTCAAACTACATAGCAGATTCATATCTCAATTGACTGACAAATGCGATCTAATCTTCCATCTTCTTTGAAAATAGAATACTAGAAAATGGAATTGAAAGTGCTAGAAAGCCTTTAACAGGGTCAAACACTACCTCACAAACTTACCTATACTTGTACCACTAGTGCTCAGGTGACTTCTGATCCTACATGTATTAGTTGTTAACAAGTTTATGGGTTGTATATTAGGCCAGCATGATGACTCAGGAAAGAAAGAATAGGTTATCCACTAGTTTAGTATGAAGTTCACAGAATATGAAAACAGCTACTTAATAATGGAAAAGTTATGTTGTGTTCTAGTATGGACTACTCGGATACTAAAACATTATATGCTATACCATACCACATGGATAATTGCCAAACTTGATCCCATCAAATACTTATGCAAGGCCTCTACCCTATCAAGGTGATTAGCTAGGTAGCAAGTTTTACTCTTCAAGTATAATATTATCTATGTAAATCAACAAGCCATAAGCATAGTGCAGTGGCTAAATTCTTGGTAAGCCAAGTGATAAATCCCTATCTGCCTTTAGATTTTAAGGTTCTCGATGAAGATCTAATGTGCATATTTGAAACAAAAGATACTCTCAATTAGCACACATCTTGGAAAATGTAATTTGATGGTGCTTTGAATGCATTGGGGCATGGAATTAGGGCAATTTTTATCTCACTTGATGGAAACTACTACCCTTTTATTGCTAATTAAATTTTGATTGCACTAACAACATAGTCAAGTACGAAGCTTGTGCCATGAGACTCGAAGCTACCATTAAAAAAGGTATAAAAGCTTTATAAGTATTTAATGATTTAGCCTTAGTGATCTATCAGCTTTAAGGGAAGTAGGAGACCTAAGATGCCAAACTAGTTTAATATAGAAAGCTAATCTCTGAACTAAGATAAGACTTTGATGAAATTAGCCTTCAACACTTGCCTTGAAAGGAAAATCAAAGGATCGATGCTCTAGCAACCTTAGTCTCTATGTTCAAAGTAAACTAAAAGTTAGAGATTACACCTATTTAGATAACTATCCATGAAACTCTGGCATGTTGCCATAGCATTGAGAAGGAAAAAGATGGACTACTATGGTACAATGACATTGTTTGGTACGTAAGAGATCAATAGCACCCTGACTTTTCTAATGAAGCTGATAAGAGAAACATCTAAAGAATGGCTATAAGCTTTATTCTAAATGATGGGATCTTATATAAGAAAGGTTAGGATTAATACTACTCAGGCACATAGATGTTTTCGAAGCCAAGAAAATTTTAGAAGAAGTAAATGAGGAAATTAGCGGTACACATGCCAATGGACACTGAATGGCAAAATAAATCATGAGATTAGGCTATTATTGGTTGACTCTTGAGAAAGATTGCATTGATTATGCTAAAAAATGCCATAAATGCCAAATCCACATAGACAAAGTTAATGCCCTACCATCATCTTTATGTGTCATGACAACTCCATGGCCTTTTTCTATGTAGGGCATGGACATTATCACACCTATCACTCCTAAGGCTTCCAACAAGCACCATTTCATCCTAGTTGCCATTGATTACTTCCCTAAGTGTGTTGAAGCTACTTCGTAAGTCAACATCATGAAATCTATGTTGTTCAAATTTGTAAAATGAGAAACCATTTGAAGATATAAGCTTTCCAAATAGATTATTACAAACAATATGCATAAACTAAAGAGTAAAATGATGTAAGCAGTTTGCTTTCAGTTTAAAATTCAGAATCATATCCCAGTCCCATATTACCTAAAATTGAACGGGGCAATGGAAGCACCAAATAAGAATACTTAAGAGATAGTTGAGAAGATGGCCAAAACGTACAAAAATTAGCTTAAGAAGCTAGTTTTTGCGCTACATGCTAATCAGACAATGGTTTAAACTTTCACGGCTACTACACCATTTTCCCTAGTTTATGGTAGGGAAGTCATTCTACCCATCGAGGTTAAAATCTTTTCACTCAAAGTCTTGATGGAATTAAAACTTGAAGAAATTGAATGGGTCAAAAACCAGTATAGTAGCTTAATCTCATTAACAAGAAAAGAATGAAGGCTATCTATCATAGGGAAATATACCAAAGTGTATGATAAGAGCCTATAGCAAGAAATTCTATCCTCGATAATTTTGAGAAGGTGACCTAATACTTAGACAAATTTTTTCGATCTATAAGGATGCTTGAGGAAATTAGACTCCACAGTAGGAAAGGCCATATATGGTAAAATGCATATTTTCTAGAGGAGCCTTGATCTTAATCAAGATGGATGGCAACAACTTGCCTAACCCTATTAACTTTGATTCCGTTAAAAAATACTACACTTGAAAGGATTTTAAGATGAAAACCCAAAAGGACATCTTATAATTCTTTCTTTTTCTAAAATAGTCTAAATAAAAACACAAAAAAATGTCTAGAAAATCCTACTTAAGTTTAAAAAAGCAACCAAACTCTCCCTTACGTAAGACTTAACCAAATATGGACTATTACCAACTCAAACCAATGCTAGCTTAACCTATCCACTTTTTCATGAGCAAAATAGCAAATCATAGCCTGATTCACCTATTTTACTTCGATCGTCCTAATAGAACCTCATTCTCACCAATATCTAAAGGGCAAAATGTGATGTATACCTAACCTCAAGGCAACCATCACACCATGGGGCAATTTGAAGAGCCTTTTTATGAGTCAGCTAATACTGAAAGATTAACTGTTCAAGGGAGTTCTCCAAAAGCGCTTAGCAGAAGATTCATGTTATTAGCATTAGGGGCCCAACTACCCAAAAAATTATTCTTAGCTCTTTTTCACCTTAAAATCTTTCATGATCTTGGAATTTGTCATAACTTATACTCTCTTTCTTTTAAATGGAATACAATTAATTAATTTCTTGTAATTCTTTTTTGCTTTTGCATTCCATGTTGCATCATGTTTGTCATTTAATTGATAATGCTTGATAAATGAATAAAACTGATAACAAGATTTCCTAGCATTAACTCAAAAAATGCAAACTTCGCAAGAACTTTGTTTAATGTGTAAAGATCAAGAATAAACCTTAGAACCATAGTTAGTCTTACCCTTAGATCTCTTTATCTTGAAAACATGTTCAATGGCTTTTTTCTAACCAAGCCCTAACCCAAAGGTAAGCAAAAATCCCTTTTCACCTTTTATCAAAACACATGAAATTTAGATTAATCTATCGGGACCACCAAAGGACACTCTTGAATCAAAATTGATAGGATAAATCTACCAAACCTACCCAGAAACTTAACTTAACAAAATAGCCCTAAATATGAGCCAATCAAACTTAAAACCCTTCTTTCATAATTATGGATTGTTTGTACCTTTTAGAAAGAACTTGGAACACTTTAGAGCCTCCAGACATCAAGAGGGAGACTGGTGAATCCTAAGGCAAGAGAGCATCTGATTAAGTTTTTGGATGAATAAATAACTCAAAACATCACAAAAAATTATCAGATTAGGCTCTTAGATCATCGTATTACATCATTCATGCATGCATTTGTGTCCTCATGCACCTTTTATACAATAGTTAATATCCTTCAAATACAAACTCTTGATCTTAAAAGCAAAACTAGCTAAGAACCTCAAACATAGATTCCTACTTCCCACAAGCCCGGAAGGACTTTAGGTAAAAGCTTCTAACCTTATGAGCTTGCAAATCCAAAAGTCATCCAGGTAGCATATCCTTTATTTTAATTCCATTAATCCATAAGGAAATGGATGAATATTCCTTTTTAGTCCATAAAAAGCTGGATGCATTCTTTTTTAGTTCGCAAAGAGCTAGACACATATTCTCTCTAATTCCATAAAGAGTTGGAATCATATTCCCTCTTCATCCATAAAGAGTTGGGCACTTACGAGTATATCTGTAAATAGCTGGGCACCAGTTAAGTTTGTCTATAAAGATCTAGGCACTTATTAAATCTGTTTACAAAGAATTAGGCACCAATTGAGTCTGTTCGCAAAGAGTTAGGCACTAACTGAATTTATCCATAATGAGCTAGGCACCTATTGAGTCTATCCTCAAAAACCTGAGCACCAATCAAGTCTATCAGCAAAGAGTTTGGCACCAACTAAGTTTTTCACAAAGAGCACCAACTAAGTTTTTCATAAATATCTAGGCACTTATTAAATCTGTTTACAAAGAATTAGGCACCAATTGAGTCTGTTCGCAAAGAGTTAGGCACTAATTGAATTTATCCATAATGAGCTAGGCACCTATTGAGTCTATCCTCAAAAACCTGAGCACCAATCAAGTCTATCAGCAAAGAGTTTGGCACCAACTAAGTTTTTCACAAAGAGCTGGGCACCAATCAACTATGTCCATAAAAAGCTGACACTAATCGAGTCTGTCTACAAAGAGCTAGGCGCTAGTTAAGTCTATCCATAAAGAGTTGGGCATCGTCAAGTCTATCCAAAAGAGCTAGGCACTTATCAAGTCTGTCCATAAAGAGCTGGGTACTAGTCGAGTTTGTTCATAAAAAGCTAAGCACCAATTGAGTTTGTCCACAAAGTGTTAGGCACTTATCAAATCTGTCCACAAAAAGCTAGGCACCGATAGAGTCAGTCCACAAAGTGCTGGACACCAGTTGAGTCCACCCATAAAGAGTTGGGCACTAATTGCGTTTATCTACAAAGAGCTAGGCACCTATTTAGTCAATGCACAAAGAGCTGAGCACCTGTTGAGTTAGTCCACAAAAAGCTAGACATTTATCAAATCTAAACCATCTAAGAAGTTAAATCCTAAGAAACCCAAAAACCATGTAAGGAGGCTAAACCCTACAAAAATACACCCAAAATTCTATAAAAATTGCCACCAATGTATCATGATCATCACGGTAAAACACTAAATTAAATCTTATTTTTATAGGCATACAAGGGCACCATTTTACCTTAAACAAGATAGTGTATATTTGCTTTTCCTTTATTCTTGATACTTAGAAATGACTACAAAAAGGCAATTATGGACAACCTATTTTGTCCAAGCCAATATTTAAGCCATTAAAGGTCACATTTTAAGTCATCATCAGGGTTATTTATACAAGCATGAGTTAGTTTCCCACTATTCCCAACCAAGGTAAAGGGTTTAAAAAGCCTAAGGTACATGAAAGTAACATTAGTGCATAGAGGTATCGATATAAAGCTTTCATATCACTAAAAATTTAAATTTTCATAAATAGTATTGATGCAAGAGCTATCAACACCAAATGTGCTTATATCAATATAGACATTGGTAGTAGCTAAAATCATGTTTTTTAGCCTAATGTATCGATACATAAGTGAGAGTATCAATATAGGCCTTTGTGGCATCGATACAGGTCTTCAAGTCTCAAGAGTAGAAACATTTTTTGTTCTTGGTATCGAAACAAGCTGTATTATATCAATACTGGAAGGCAAAATTTGCCTTATATAGGATGATACAAAATGCTTTGTATTGATACACCTAAGGCATTTTTGCTTAGTTCATGTTGTTTTCACATCCTTTCACTATTGAACTTAAAATCTGATTGTAACAGGTTTTTGGCATCAAATATCATCAAAATCTATACCAGTCCTCAACATTGGATTTATGAATGGGTTTTAACAAATTTTTTACGCCCAAAATGGCTTAAAACTAAGACATTTGCATGAATGGGGCACACTTTTCTCCATGTTGCAAATACCTTCAACCTCTTTGCTCTACTACTTTTTTTGCTATAGCCAATGGAAATATAGCCAACTGGGTATAGTACCCAAAGCTATCATCTAATACAAGGCCAAAACCCTGTAGTACCCTTATTTATTACATTTTTTGTCTTTATATTCATATGGCTATATATGTCAAATTTGGCTAAGTTAAAAGGGCTCTCTATACATATTCTCAGTAGAAAATATTCATTTTCATACATTTTCTCAACATTCCTCAACCATAAAAAAAAAATCCTCTTTCATTCCTGTAGTTTTTTCAAACCACTAAAAACTCTTCCAAAACCCTCTATTCCACTTATCTTTCCTCTTAAAACTCCCCTTTATCAACACCATAACTAAAAAGCTCCTTCTTTTAATCACTTTCTTACTAATCAACATAAAAAAAGGGAAAAAAGTAACCATAGCTACTGCTTTAAAGAAAAATCAAAGTTTAAAGCTTTTTAGTATATTTTTCTCCTTATTCTATTTATTTGCTTGTTTTCAATATTTGCATAATCTTAATGACCTTTTTCATGTTACCATACCATTTTAGGATTCTCATGCATTATTGTGGCCTTGGTTATGGTGTCTTAGGCTTTAAATGATCCTTGATGCTTTGATGGCCAAACATGGATTTAATGTTTCCATAAAATTGGTCTTCCAATCATAAAAGTAAAGCAAGCATTCTATGATTGGATTCATCGTCAAATAAAGTTAAAAGTTTTGGTTTCCAAAATAAAATAGTCTTGTTTTAATATGTTTAAGCTTAATCCAAAGCTTAATGCCCTGACTGGTTACATGGTCAATAAGCTATCTCATCATCCCAAACTACTCTAAGATTGTGAAAATGAGCTTGTGAAGCCCATCTTACCCATTCCTTTCTCTCACAGATGTTTTGACATCCTTAGCTCGAGTTTAGTCCTAAGAAACCAAAAAAATACCCAAAAAAAATCCATGTTTTTGCTCTTGTAGCAATATGCTTACCGCAAAAAAAAATCATTTTCAAGGCTAAATACATTTGTTTAGAGTTTTTGATATATTTTTTTTTAAAAGCATCAAATTACCTTTCCGATGATGTCTTATTTGTGTCAGACTATTTCGAATGAGGGGGTTATGATATTTCAAACTTTTACTATTTGAAACCCTTAGAGTCAGCGATTTAAATTTTGTTTGGATTCTTTCAGTCCACCAAATTATTTTTACGAATTTTTAATATTTTTCCCAACAATTTCATGAAATTCCTCTTTTAGGAAGATATTGTTCACATTTAATAATCTTGAATGAGTCTAGGTAATTTTTCAAAGTTTGCTACACTATCTTCTCTACACATGCTACCGATGCTAAAACCAACCCAACTTTAAAATTTAATTCTACCTAGAAAATGATTTTCTAAGATTTTTAAAATATTTTTATGCTAATCTTCATCGAGTCACCTTTCCATGATATCTTATTTATCTTTAAAAGCCTTCTGCTGAACCTAGAATAAATTTAAAAAAAGAGATAGTGAGATGCTATCCCATGTTTTTGGAATTAAAATTAACCCAATTTCCTGAACCTCTTTTATCGAAAAGTTCAAACATCTCATAGTGCATTCTATTAGCTCCTTATAGAGTCACATATTATAACACAAGCCCCTTAGGCTCAGGTTAAGGCCAAAACAAAAATTTAAATTTTACTCAAATCCTTGATTTTAATCTTTAAAATACCTTTTCACTAAAATGTCCTTTTTTTTTTCTTGATATAAAAATCTTCATTATTGGGATACTCCAACCCCATCTTTTGAAGGGATACTCTAACCTCATTTTTCATTCAAAATCTGAATTTTCTCTCTTGGGGACCTCTTGAGGTTTTTAATTAGAACTCATTTTCAAACATATCTAAAATCTTCATAATTGGGGATGCTCAACCCTACCTTCCGAGGGGATAATCCAAGCCCACTTTTCACCCAAGAATTTGAATTTTCCCTCTGTTGGACTTTTTCAGGTCCTTTAATCATAACCTTTTTTCATGCATGCCAAAAATATTCATCATTGGGATACTCCAACCTCACTTTCCAAGGGGATACTCTAACCCTATTTTTCAAATTCACTCGAAACCAAAATTCTCTTTCATGGGTATCCTTAAGCTTTTTAATCAAAACTTCTTCTTTTACAACTCAAATGACCACTAAGTTTACAAACATTTTAAAATTGTCATCGTAGTTATTCTTCAATAAGCAAAGACAAGTATAAGATACATTTCGATCGCCCTTCTTTTTTCTATACTTTTATATCTTTTTTTTATACAATATTATTATACTTTTTTCTGTCTTACTAACATGTTTCCTTTTGTGATGTCCATTTTGCACTTATCTTTCCAAATTGTTTTCAAAAACTATAAGACAATGTTCCATGTCGATATCTCTTCAGTGGTTGACATGAAATATTTAATTTTCAAAGCTGCATTCGAAGATGACTTGGTGGTCACTTAAGGCATAAAAATGTTTTGATAGAAAGGTCTTAAGAAGCCTAAAAAGAGAAAACTTGGATTGTTGGTAATGTTTTGAAAAATGAGGTTGGAGTATCCCTTAAAAAAAGTAAGGTCAGAGTATCCCCACAAAAAAGTAAGGTCGGAGTATCCCTACAAAAAGAGAAATTTCTAGTGATTTTTGAAAGGCAAATTTTTTATATACTTTTGATAAAGATTAAATTTTAAGATTAAAACCAAATAATTTAAATGGAAAATGAAAATTAATTTTAAAAGTCTTTGGACCTTGATCCGAGCCTAGTGGGACTCGTGTTATGACACTTGACTCCATGGGAATTTATTGGATACATTTCAAGTTATTCGAATGAGTTAAAAAGGTGGCTTGGCAAAATTCATTTGATTTTTCTTAAATTCCAAAAGCAAGGGATGCCTTTATGTTATTGCCCTTCTTGAATTTATTTTGGACTTATTTAAAGGGTTTTAGTGGCAAATGAGATGCCGTTGGAAAGGTACCTTGATAAGGATTAATATAAAAATATTTTAAAACTTCTAAAAAATCACTTTCTAAGTTGAATTAATTTTTGAAGTTAGGTTTGATTCAGTACTTACATCACATGTAAGGGATAGGGAGCAATGAACTTTGAAAAATCACCTTAAACTCATTCAAAATCCTTAAATCACAAACCATACCTTTTTAGAAAAGGAATTTTATAAAATTTTTAAAAAAAATTACAAAAATCTAAAAATTCATCTCATTGTTTGAAATTTCCCAAACAAAATACAAATCACTAATTCTATGGGCTTCAAATAGTGAAGGTTTGAAAAATCATAATTCCTACATCCAAAATTATCTGGGGGCAAACGAGTATCATTGGAAACTTAATTCAAAGAGCTTTTAATGAAAAATACCAAACAATTCTAGAAAAATCATTAAGGGTATAAAAATAGTTTTTCATTTTAAGATTATAATGTTCTCAATATCAAAGTAGGGCCTTTTTTAGGTCTAAGCTTTTTAGAAGTATGTCAAAGTTGTTAGACATACAAATGTCCAACCACTATTGTCTATGGTAATGAAGTAACAAACCAATCCAAATCCTAGAGAATAGGCTGATGAACTGCTCGATACATGCCATTAAGCCACTATGAAAAGGCTTAAAAAAAAACTTTAGCTAAACACGTAAAAACATATTTGGATTTTGTAAAGCTGAAAAATGGAACATATTTTGCCTAATGAGGCTTTGAACCTAAGCATTTACACCTAATATTTCCCTAAGATTGTGTTAGACCTTTTAGTGGTGAATGAAATCAAAAGGGGGTGAATTGATTTCTCAAAATTTTAGTAAATTAAAATTTTGATAAATAAAATTGAGAAATCTAAACAATAAACTTTGGAGTGCAAGTTAGTGAATAGCAATAAACAATAAGATACAAGGGAAAGAGAAGCAAACTCGATGATTTATAAAGGTTCGACCTCAATTGTTTACGTCCTTTACCTTGACCTCACTTGCTTCGGATTTTCACAATTCACTAACTTGAATTGTTTACCTTACAAGGACAAGGTATAACCTTTACACTCCCTATCTTTCAAGGCTAAGATAAAAACCTCTACCCCTTATCTTTTGTGGCTAAGATAGAACCCTCTTTCACTACTTTTGAAGGCTAAGTAGAAACCTTCTCTACTTTTAAGTGGCTAAGTAGGAACCTCCCCTTTTTGCAAGGATTAGAGTGTAAACAAATAAAACCTCTAAAGGTTAGGTTTTTACAAGAATTTTGGCTCAAGGAAATATGTATCTAAAGATACAGAATGAAGAATACAAAAATAGGAAGAATTAATAACATACAAAGATCAACTACTTAGTGAAAATGATGGAAAAGATGAAAGATTTGACTTTAAGAACAATTCTTTTGGTTCTTCTTCTTGTTAAAGGTGTTGGAGTGGCTTATTTATACCCTTGATCATGTTTATAGCTGTTGGGAACATTTGGTTAAGGAATATAGCTGTTAGAGCCTTCAAAATATCATTTCCTGTTATTCCTCATGCCTTTATACTAGTACAATTAAGTGGGTATCGATACATTGTGTTTAATAGTCTAAAATATGACTGTTAAACAGTTCTGTATCGATAAAAAAAATCTATCTTGATACATAAACAGTTGTATATCAATACAGATGCTCTATCTCGATACATGAACAGTGATTTCTACATTTTAAGGTTATTTAGCTACTACCAAGTATTGTATCGATACATACATATATTGTATTGATACATTCACATGAAAATCAATTTTAAAAGGTTTTTCATGACTTTAAAACATGTAAAACTTATCTTAAAAATGTTTTATATAAAAATATGTATTAAGAACACATTTTTAAGTGCTTGAAAGAGTTAAAACACTTTCTAGTATCTTTCAAAGTGTCTACAAAATATTTCATAGAAAAATACTAATCTTGAAAATAATTAAACACAAGCTAATTAAGTTTAAGTTTTAGTTATATCAGACCTAAGATTAATGCAAAGCTCATATAGCTAACAATCTCCCCCTTTTTGATATGACAAAACTTAAGGTAAACTTTCTTGTAAAACTCCCCCTTAATTATTTGAAGCTTTTCAATAAAACTCCTCTTTAATAAAAGTAGTATGGAATAGATTTTTTTTGAAGATTTTATTTTGAAAACACTTGGCAATGGGATTTTTGGTCATATTTGGCTTCAAGAATACCAACACACAAAGTTAAGGATTTCAATAATATAAATAATGTAAGCACATATGAAATCCTCCTATTTGCTAGCATAAGCATAAATGAATTACAAGCAAGCAAATTAACCCCTAAAAGTCTCCCCCTTTTTAGAATATCAAAAAGGTGAAAATAGATTAATTCAAAGCTAAGGGTCTAATTTCAACAAGAATTTGAAAAGGTATATTAAGTATGAAACATTTAAGAACATGTCTACCAATTATTGAGAAAATATATGTAACTAAGTCCTAATGTGTAGTTCATCCAATTTTTGTATTCTTTTGTAGTCATTTACGCACATTTAAGAGATAGAACATACCAATTGTTAAAGGATTTTAAGAACTATTAATCCAATTGGTATTTAGGTGCACAATAGATACAAATATTTGAATTTTTAGTACACATGCATACTACAATAGATGCCATATGAAAGGTTAAAAAAAATTTCAAGAAAAACGTAACAAACTTCCATAAGCTAGAAAATTATTTGCTTATTTATGATAAGTCAATAAAATCATTTTAGCAAACATTCAATCAAAGAATATGCTTAAATATGAGAACTATACACTTAGACATGTCCAAAGATTAATTCAAAGCAAACATTTTAAGCATACATTACATACTAGAATACTAATTATATATAATTGACTCATGTATGTCTCCAAACATAATGCTAAAGAAAAAGAATTTTAATTGCATTTCTTTAATGATTACCTTAACCTTATGAAACTTTGATGATATGCTCATAATAACTTGGAGGATCATTATTTCTAGTGTTTGAGCATTCCTTGATGGTTTTGGTTTAATTTGATGAGGTTGTATGCTTAATTTGCTTCCTTTTGCTATGTAAGTGTTCATCTTTCAAGGATGGATTTGTCTCCATGAACCTTGCAAAATTTAAAACACTCTTGGCAAAAGATGTGCATTAAAGGTACCAAGATTTTAATTATAAAAGAATATTCAACAAGCTTAGGTTTTGTTACAAATGAAAGATGTTCAATGAGCTTAATGACATTTAAAATAAGTGATACCAAATGTTGATGAATGAAGAACATGAAGCATATATGGTACCAATTAAAAAATATAATGTTGTATAGAAAAATTTATAGTTTTGAGCATTATGAGGTAATATGAGCACTTAATGCATTTAATTTGTGAAACACTCATCAATGAATCAAATATGATATTTAAGCATGTGATGAGTTATGGAACAATGTTTATCAAGGTTTAAAAATCATAAAATTGAAGGATTTCAAGTGAAAACTTATTAAGGAGCCTAATTTTGCATTTAAGAGCCAAAAAAAACACAAAATTGGCCAATATTCACTAGTTGTGTCGATACAGGGGGCTTTTGTATCGATATACATAGTGTTGTATCGATACAAAGTTCATTGTATCGATACAAGTTGGGTTTTTTTGGGTTTTTGTTCATTGTATCAATGCAAGACTCTAAGCATCGACACATGCCTTAAGTGTTTCAAAAAATTCTTAGAAAAATATACAATTTGGCATTGCAAAACCTATGATTTTATATTCTAATGCAAACTTTTGAATTTAAGCATTTAAAACTCATATGAATAATCAAAGTTTGGATTAAAATGACTTTTAAAATCAAGTTTCAATGAATTGGCATGTTTGGTCACATAAGTAAGGTAATATGCAATTAAAGGATTTTCATTCAAACCACATAAGCACATGTTTAAAAAGTATTTTCAATGTTTACCAACTTGCTTGAGCCATAAATCATGAACTTACAAATTAATCAAACATCCTAAGTCTCACGCAAGCATAGTTGAATATTAAGTATTAAAAAGACTTAAGAACTTACTAATGCATGTTTATGGCATCATATCTTATAAGTAAGCTCTATATGCTCCTCTTAAGGATATGCATATAATTTTGTCATGCAATAGAGCTTCTTAATGACTTATGGCATAAAGTTTATCAAAATCAATCTTTTATGTATAAATCATTCTTAAATTATGTTTCATAACAACATTTTACAAATCAATTTAACATATTATCATCAAGCACTAAAACATCAAATGCATGCACATTTAAGCTCATAGTTGCTCAAGATGTAAAACATGAATTTTCAGGAAACCAATTAGAAACAATCTTTTTATACAATAAAGCATTAATAAACACAACATGAATAACAAATACACATATTAAAATTTTAAAGCTTAGAGGTTACCCATCACACTTCTTTATGTGTTTAGAGCATCCATTTGTATTGCATTGCTCCTTATTGCTCTAACACACCTATAAGAAATTTCACTTGGTTTTTGGTACCCAAATTGCTTTGGGTCCTTGAATGTTAGTCCCAAAGCTTCTTGTTCCCTTAAGAACCTATACTTGCCTAACTTTAAATTGTGTCATTTTCTTAATAGGACAAGTATGCAAATTGTGACCATGAAAATTGCAATATGAGCACTTGGTCATATAAACTTGAAAAATTTTGTCAAAAATGATTTTCTTTTCTTGTTCCAAGCTTTCAATCTTTCTTTTCAAATCAAAATTAGCTTTCTCTAAAA
>JBBYHK010334622.1:0-25372 GCA_038382065.1 Adansonia grandidieri | reverse complement strand
CAAAAACAAAAGAAGCAAGCAGGACATGCTAAGAACAATAAGAGATTAAGAGAAGAAATTATAGGCAATACTCAATTACAATTGTACAAGAGCCATTTACCGTACAAAAGTTAGTGTTTTCTAAGATTAGAATTGCTTATCTTTCGGTTATATCCTTTTTCCCATTCCACAAGTAAATCTTAGAAGAAAGAGAGTGAGATCCTAAATAAAAACTACATTCTACAGCAAAAACATTAGTTTCTAGAATCCAGGATCATAGAATTTCCCAAAGCCTCTTTCTACATCAGTGTCGTACACATACCCATATTTCGCATTCATCTTGAGTCTAGGTAACATAGCTCCTCAAATTCCAGAAAAGAAATAGCTCGTATCAATGATTTAGTCTGATTAGTGCTCAAATACATTTTCAACATCCCAAAAGACTTGAAAATTTTTATTATTATTTTTTATTTAAGTAATAAGTTTCAGAACAAAATGTCTGGTAATATTTAATAAAAAAAAAAAGCTTTACCATTTTCATATGTGGTGAATGTTCTCAAAAAATTTGATAATCTCAAGAAGAAAATGCTAATGTGAAGCAGGAAAAAAGAGCTTGATAAATCCCAAAAAATTCGTTAAACAATTAGTAATAATTATTAATTTAAAACTGAAAAGAAACAGGAATTGAACCTTCAAAGATCATATGGAAAACTTTCTCTTCAAGAGTAAAAACAATGTCAAAAGAACCATCCGCAGCATTGTCTTGCCAACGTTGGGGTGCCAATTTCACACTTGAATTTCTTTTAAGCATCGGCAATATCCCATTACACTAGTACTTGAAAAACCCCTCTCATTTTTCAATTTTATTAAGCGAGGAATCAATTTCCAAAGTAAAATTGTGGAAGAGAAGAAATACAGTTCGGGGTCTTTGCGGCGGAGGTCGTAGAACATGTGCTTGTAAGGGCTACCAAACTTGTAGACGTTAGGTTCTCTGAGGGAAGCCCAGGGAGCTTGACGTGAGCACCCGTCCCCGTAGGAGGAAACATCGAAACCCTGCTTCTTGAGGAGAGAGTGGGCCTCCATGCTCCGGTTCTGGTTGGATGAGCAAACCATAGCTTACCGGAATTTCATGGTCTAATCAAATACTAGTATTCGATTACCAGTTACACTTCCCTCGGAGAGCCAGAGCAGAAGTCGAGTCGACTAGATCCTTGCGTAAATTTAATAAATTTAAATCTAGCAAATTTTGGCACACGATGCTAGACGTGTTATGGCCGAACTACCCAAAAAATTTTCATATTTTTTTATTTAAGTTTGAAGGGAGCTAAGCTAAAAAATCCGACCGTTATTCGTAAATTTAAAAAATTAAAAATTATTTTTATATTAAATTTTATAAATTTTTATAATTAAATTTAAATAAAATTTATTTTTTTTAAAAAAAGTATGTAATTTGCTTTAAAACTAAATTATTTAAAAAGAAAATTGTTTTGAAAGAGATAATGAAATTATAATAGTAAAAATGTAGTAGCAATTTTTTTTTGAAGTTTAGTTGTTTCTTAGAGAATATGTTTTTTATATAAAATCAAAAAAATAAATACCCTTTAGATTATGTAATTATTTTATTTTTTTTTATTTTAATGTAAATTTTATTGGCAATCAAATTTCTTATTCAAATGAACAGATACCTTTTGACGTCAAGAGTAAACATTCTACATTATATGTGCCTAAAGCTTCAATCATTCAAGAAAATATGTGCCCCTTCTTGCTCTAGCACGCTTAAAAGAAACATCGATTATATCCTTACAAGTTAGTAATCAGACTTTTGTTCCTTTAAGAATCTATACTTGACTAATTTGATAAGATGCATGTAATTTAATAGGACAAGTTTTGAATGCATATGTCCATAAAAAATACAATAATTGCATTTAGTCAATAAACCACATAACATGTTCTTGAATATTTTTTATCTTTCAATTACTAAATATTCAAACTTCCTTTTCAACTTTAAATTCTCTTTATTCTTTTGGGAATTATTAATGTCCATTTTCGACTTTTCATTTTGTTTGTATAAGTCAAGTTTCATTTAATAAAAAAAAAAAATCAAGATTTGATCAAATGCTTCTTGTAATTCTTCAAATGAGCATGAATTAGTATTACAAAAGTTAGAAGTTACGTTGAGCTGTTCAAGAGCCATGACCATGAGACACACTCCATTGAGATTTAAGGACTCTTCACCTGTATCTCCTTTCATATTGTTTTTTTCTTGTACAAAATTTTTCCCCAAAAGGTGATTCTTTGATTTCTTCTTTCCCTCTTTCTCTATGCAAGTTTCTAACTTTATCCCATATTTTTTTTAGCTATGAAATAAGTCTAAAGGTTGTCGAAATCTTCAACATTTGTGCGCAACATAACATGTTCATAGCCTTGCAATTTGTTTGAATAAGCTTTAAGACATCCTCATCATATTCTCATTATTCGTTGGAACATTAATCTATTTGATAATAATCTTCCACGTCTTCACATCTTCAGTTAAGGTAAAAACTTTCATTCTTATCATCCATTAAGCATAATTTGAACCATCAAACATAAGAGGCTTCATGGTGGATTGCCTTTCATCAAATGTAGTATCAAAAGCTTGGGTCATGTAATCAAACTAAGATTGTCAAACTTACAAAAAAGAGTTCATAATCCAATACTAATTGTTAGCTCAAATGTAGACAAGCAATCCAAGGAGTAAATAAGATTGTTTCTAAATTTTTCAAAATTAAATGTTAATTAATAAATATGGAAAAATAACAATATAAGAAATATATAAAATTTAAGCACAAATGAATTTGAAATTAAATGGATGAGAAGGGATAAAAAATCAAACTCAAATATTTAAAAAGGTTCATTTAGACGCCTACTTCATCTCCCTTTAACTTCCTCTTATCAAGAAGTCCAATCCATTATTCTTTCAAGCTTTACAAATGCTTTTTGGAGGCCAAGATATAACATTTACAATCATAATCATTCAAGGCAAATGCATAATATCCAAATTTTTATCTTCCAAAACTAGTGTAGCAACCTTTAAACCTTAAAGTGAGCTTCTACAAAAACTCACAAGAACACTGAAGAAGGTATCTCACCCATTAATCCTATATAAGCCCTGATTAGTACAATGAAGGAAATGAAGAATGAATAAAATTGGATATAAGAATCGCAAGAATCAAAGCTTTCAAACACTCGAAAGCATTTAACTGCTTAAGAGTTGGATTGATACTCTTGCAATTGATTCACTTTTGAGAAAATAATGATATGAAATGTTTCAAAGTAGTTAGTACTATATCAGTGGAAATATAGTTTTTATTTTAAAAATGATATATATTGGTACTAATATATTTTGGTATATCATTTTTTTATTTACTTATATTTTTAAAATATTTGTCATATATATTTATAGCATATTTTAGAGTTCCTTAATAAAATATATATTACATTTGTAGGCAAAACCTACATTACATAGATATATATTTTATATGCAAATATAAATTTTAAAATTATAAATATTTAATATATAAAATTTTTAAACATTAAATAAATATAAAAATATTTAAAGAATAGTAAATTATTATTAATTAGGTTCAATAGCCTAATTTAATGACAAGTGTTTATTTTTAAATTTAAAGATGGAAAAAACAATTAAAACAAAAAATTAAAAATTGGTTTAAAAAATAAAATAAATAATTTTTTAAAAAAAATTAAAAAATCTAAATCTTGTGAACAAATGTGTACTGATACTTACCAATATTGATCGATATAAACTGATACAGCCTCATACGGATCAATACAAAACTAAAATAATAAATACTAGTACCATTTCATTTTGCTTTAAAAATAATATATACCAACCGATTCCAGTATGGTTTTCTCATGCTCAAAAATATGTTATCATACTATTTTATAGCTTGAAATAAGCTTAGACCTTGGACTTAAATGAAGTAAAAAGCCGTTTGTTGGGGTAGAATCTAGCTTCTGGGAAGGTGTCAAGCATAACAAGTTGATTTTTTTGGGAAGGATCAATCCCTGAAGCAAAGTGGCTTCAGGAAGTCTTTGTGCCATGTAGTTGATTGATCCCTAATATAGGGGATTGATCCATTCTTTTAAAAATGAAAATATAATGTTTTAAATCATGTAAATCTTTTTTTTCTTTAATTTAAATTTATTTTCTTTTATCAATCTTTTTCTATCTAAAAAAAAAATTTATTTGTGGATTATTTTAAAGTCAAAAACTAGAACTGAAAATTAGAAATTTTGGAAACAATATTTTCACTTAATATTTGAGTTTGAAATATACTTGCTAAGTAAAATTTTTGGACAATCTTAAACTTTTTTAGCTTAATTATGAAAATATCTTTTTCACTTTGATTTTTTTTTTCCAAAATTTGATTTCTTGAAGAAAATATTAGAGTTTAAGAACAAATTAAAAATAAACTAATAAGCTTAAACTAATAATATAGAAGATTAGAGAAGGAAGACTTGACTTTCATTCTAGTATTTAACCTATTTGAGGTGTAAGTTTTACTCAATCAAATAAGCTAATAAGTAATAATGGTTACAGAGATAATTACAATAAATACACAAATTATATTGAATTCGAACACTACATTATATTCTAATAACTCTTAGATTTTGGTTTCCTATCTTCCCAGATAAGGCTACATTTTTATTTATAACTTCTAGACTTTGTTCTCCTATATTCCTGGATAAGACTTAATAATCTAGTTTGATTTTACCTTTACTATGCCCGCTGAAGATGGTGGAACCGTTGGTGACATTAATCTTGGACAATAAATGATAAAATCTTGAACTAGGCGAGGGCTTGGTAAGTGCATATGCCAATTGCTCGGTACTAGAAACATGCTTAACTTGAAGCTGGCCTTGTTTAACTTTTTATCGAACAAAAAAAAAAATCAATTTGTAGCCGTTTCATCCTTGTATGGAATATTAGATTTGAACAGGTGTATGTGACACTAAGATTATCGCAATAAACAACTGGAATAGGCATTAGTTTAAGCTGCAATTCAATTAATAAAGATTGTATCTAAAAAAAGCTGTTTATGGATTAAAGAAAGCATCAACATGGTACTGGGCACTTAGCTCTTTCTTACATAATTTCCTATGGCTTTCACAACTCAATTCCAGATACTCCATTATTTGATGTTTGATCAAAATGGTATTATTACCTATATTATGGTATTTGTGGATCATCTGACTTTAACGGGCAACAATCATTTGTTCTTATCCTAGGTTGTAGACGACCTAGCTGTCAAGGTTTCTATTAAATATCTAGGGAAAACTTAATTACTTCCTAGGATAACAAGTTATCTCATATCGATTAAATCTCTTAATTGTTGTGGTCTTGTATTTAAATTAGTTCTCTCCACCTATTGTTAACTGGCTTTAATGAGAAGCTTGACACGGTTTTAAAAATACTATTATTCTAAAGTGTTCATAGATGACCTCTTTCTTCACCTTAGACCTTTCCTCTTCCATTATCAATATAACTTCTTTCTCCAACCTCAACTATCTCTTACCAAATCACAAACTCCTTTAACTCAAAGTCATTCAACAACACACCTTCTTATTAAACTTACTTCCTTTTAATTTGAAGGGAAATCCCAAGCTTATGCTTATCAATATAAACATAAAAATTTAATCAGAATTAAACATATACAGTAGAAAGTGAACAAAGAAGTAATCGGATTTCCTTAGGATCTTAGGAAAATATGTATATATGATGGGATAACAGTTTAAAATATAAATATGATAGAAATCATACCATCTTAGAAACTCATAACTCTAACTGTGTTGAGCCCTACATAATTGCACCATGGCTTGGTAACTTCAATCTCTTTTTGAGGTCACAAGCATCACAAGTGTCCTGCCTCTAACGGTGATCCACATAAATGCCTATTGGAGTTTTCATGAAGTCTGGTGGTTCCCTGGTGTTAGCCAGAAGGCTTCTCAAGCCTCAACTGAAAGATATATAGCCAACAAGTTTAAATCTAAAGTGGTTCAGGAACAATGCCTGGACCTATTGTGCTAAGAGGAGGAAGAAAATAGCTCATAGGGATGTAGCTGTTTAAAGCATATGCTAGTAAACTAGTCCGAAAATCTCATTTTTGGATCCTCGCTAATTTCTTTATGATGGAAAATTGATTTTCTACTTTTGTTATGATCAGAAATAATTTCAGACTCAGAAACCATGTTCAGACTAAGACATCTTCAAGGAAGTTCATAGGATTGCGCCAACCCCTTAGAGAAGTAGGGAGGTTGGCACCTAGGTTTTTTTCTAGATGCTATAATCAATCAAAAAACCTTAATTATATATTTAAATACATCTTGGTCTAGGTTAAGCTTGACTAATGAGTCAAACTAACCTATTAAGCCATTTGCAAAGTTAGTGCCACTTTGGTGGTAATTTAAAGCCCAATTATAACTCTTTTAACTAGTTTATCCAAGATTGAGCTTAGTTAGTAACTAATTAATATCTTGGCCCAACACTACACTAATGTGGCCTTAACCGATATGCCAAACTAATGCAAACCTTACAAAGAGCTACGAAAACTCGGTGATTTATATTGACTCAAACCTGGATCACCAAATGTAGATTCAAATAAAAAAAAAGGATTATTGACTGCAGACACCTAATTTTATCTGGGCTTTTTCCCTGATAGTCCTAAAGTATCCGAAATCGATAATTAGGAAACAACCCTGATGGGGGTAGACTTCTTTTAGGTGGACTAGACATTTTCAAAACTTATTTGACCATATCTAAATGACTGTAGGTGCACATGACAGAAAAAGTGTAGTTTCAAGAGCCGTAGAGAACAAATCTTGGATTAAAAAACAATTATTAAGGTAAAAAATTAGGTTTTAAATTTATTCTTTTGAAATTTTGAATTCGTTTTTGTATATGATGTAACTCAAATTTCCTATTTTTAGGGATTTTTTAAGATCTTTTCATGAAATTTTGGGAGCTAACTATTGTATATTCTTGCCGATACCAATATAGTATTTATATCAATACTCATCCCGAAAAATAAAAAATATTCACAAAAATTCGTATAAGCATTTTATATGGTAAGATGTTAAGTTGTCAATTTTGGTATTTAGTTTTGAATTTTTCATAGTATCGCAAATGTCATGCTCGTGAAATTTTTCGGTAAAATTTGTTTTGAATTTCAAGTCTTCATCTTTATTATTTTTCTAAATTAATATTCTGAGTAATATGTTTAATTTAATTAATTTTTATAAATTTGGATTTATTTTTGGAAGTTCCTTAATTGCAAAATATGAACTTTTTCTTATGCACAAAATTTTTTTAGAGTTTAGAATTGTAAACATTTTCACATATTTCAATAAGATAGCCTAAATTTAACTTTTTTGAAATTCTGATTCATTTTTATTAAATATCAATTTTCTTCCATAAAAGTTTTTTATCATAAATTTTTACAAGTTTGAAATTTTTTATTTGCTCTTTTCTTGCGCATAAAATTTTTAAAAATTTCTTTTTGAATTTTTTTATGAAAACTTTATTAATTTTATTTTTAATGAGCCAAAATATATATTTTTTTTCATTTCATGGGCTTTAAAATCCTTTACTTTTCTTAATGAGCCCAAAAGCTTTTTTCTTTTCTACTAGTCCAACAAGCTTACCATACCCATTTCATTTTCTCAACAAGCCTAATAATTTTGTCAAATCCCACTAGGGATTTTTAATAAGCCCAATTTTGTTTATTCCAACAAGCTCATTAATTTTCCAACAAGGCCCAATTAAGCCTATTTTGATTTTGAGAACAAAGTTCAATAATTTTTTTTCTCTCTCTAAAATTCTCATTAATTTTTTTAGATCCAAAATTTTTATATGAAAATTTAATTGGGTTTTTCATGTGATTAAATTCATAATTAAAACAAAGAGTAACTAAGAAAGACATAAAAGATAAGGGAAAGTTGCCTAAAATAGGAAATAGAAAAGTCAAAAACCTTGAAAATCAAGCTAGCCTTAATTTTCTATAACTAAAAGGCATAAAAAAGTAAACTGATCAAAATCGAAGATAATACTATCAAAAAGAAAAGTTATTAATCTTGCTCTCCTTTAATGCTGAAGGAAAGTTGATAACCTTGCTCTCTTTAATGTTGTTAAAAAGGAAAGTTAACAAAAGATAGACTTAATAATTTCCTTGGCTAACAAAGCCCATGTTTTTAAAACCTTCTAAGTCCAAGTCTTTGTAAGCAACGACCAAGCTCTCCATAGCTTGTTGAATATGCCTTGCTCTCGTGTCATCTGTCCACTTAGCACATGCAAGTCTCCAAGCTATTATGCATCAGCTCTATCTTTGCATATTAGTTCTCCGTCACTAGCCTTATTTTATGTCCAAATAAAGGTAGCTCAAAACTATGCCCATGTGACTTACCAATTAAGGACTTTTAAGCTAACCCATATTTATATGCAAGAATATTTAATTTTTAATTAAATTTCTCAACTATTGTTTTCTTCATGTAAATATTATTAAAGAATTATCAAATAATTATTTACTTTGCTAGAAATAATTTTTCATCCTTAATAACCAAGATATCTTTATTTACATGCCTATACTTAGGCACGATCTTGATAAGAAATTCCTAGCTTTATTGCCCCTTTAAGATATCTATAAATAGATTTCGTAAATCGAATTTATGTCTTTAATAATACTTAATCAAACTTATTCAATTAAGTTCTCTTCATTATACCTTTTTATTTAATTAAGTCAGCTTTAATCTAATAGGTCATCTTATTATATGTGACCCATTAGGTTCTAAACATGTTGGCAATGAATACAATTAATCTAATTAATTATGCTCATAGATCAATAATGGGATTTAGCAAACCATCATGACCACCCAAACATTGAAGAGTCAAATATGACCTCGGAGAAACCTTTCGGTAACTAGCCTATCAGTGTACTTCAATTTTTTCACCAGATATCCCAGAAAAACCATGAGCATGGTGCAGTGTATCTCATGTATCAATCCATATTAGTTCTTGCAGCTAACAGTTGACCTCAAGAATTTGGAGAAATAATTCCTTCTAAATTCATTATGCGTTGGTCAACGAATCTATCAAGTTAACTAAAGCTAAGAATAAAGAGGATATGTCTTGGATGTCACTTAGAGTAGTGACTCCTCTTTGGATCACTCATCCACCTTCATATGGTTCATGTCATACCCAAAACCACCTTACCATAATAGTCATCTGCTGTGGATCCATTCGTGATGGAATCAAAGATGACATTCCTTAAAGAATATAACCTAGTATTAGAAGTCTAAGGACTAATATGCATGACTGGCACATGAGAACATATTCCATAGACAGTTGAGTGACCTATACCGAATAGAATTCTTGTACGGACCATGTTCAATGAACTTGTTTCCGCAAAACAAGCACCTATATGCTATCACCAAGTATCTTTATACTTTAACTTCTATGAGATCAAAAAGTTACATGCATCAAATGCATAAAGGCTTAGCATATGTTAGTATTTATGCATTGTCAATGCCCTGTCTTGATAATACAATGACTAGGAATGTTTTTGAAAACACGGCTTTGATGCATATGAATCTTATCCTCATAACTCATTACTGACTTTGTAAGGCCATTGTGTTTCAAGGGCTTCATTTAATTAGTGTTTGCATGATTGTCAATCACACCAGTAACATGAAAGAAAACCTTTGGATCACTAACTAAAGTAATTGGTTTGCATTATTAACTTATAGATACCTCTTACAAGCTAATTGGCTCTAGGGCATATATTGACAAAATTTTCTATCTTGGCATGCCCAATTTAATTATCTTCTCCTTGATCATAAAAGTATGCTTATGTAAATGGATTTAAACCTTGTCCTTTAGCTTTGGTTTCCAAACTAGTTGGCTCCTAATCCACATGAACTTATTCCAAATCTAAATTATGAACATTGGTCTCAACAAATCAACTTCTTTATAGAATAATATCTTTAGTCACTAAATCTTGTTATTTGCCTCTTGTAACACCCCATTTAAAGTCTGGAAAAAAGATCACCAAGCTTTTTGTCAACAAATTAGGTCTAGGATAATAAACCTCAGAGAAAATCTCACTCATCTTGAAGGAACTAATAATGTTTTTGAATTTTTTTCAGTTCTTCAAAAGCCCAGCAGACGAGATAACTTTAATTAATTCTATTGTCACTAGAAAAAAAAAACTTAGCAATTTATGCCTTAAGTAATCAGTAATGAGTACACAAAGATAGCAACTATAGTTCAAGCCAAAAAGACTCATATTTTTAAAGAACTTTTAGGAATAAAAACAAAACTATAAAGCTCTTTTGAAGAACCAGGAATCTTTTATAAATTATGAGTTTCCATTTATTTACCTTGCTACTAAAACTTCATATCTTAATGAATACCCTTATGTCTTCCTTTTCTAATATTTGATATCATTACTTTAAGTTTATTGGTTTTTGCTATTGTAAAGTCAAACCTGATGATCAAAGAGGAGAAAATTAAATTGGGCACCCAAAGATGGAAAATTCAGAGAAGCATGTTTAATAGGGAGGTGTGCTTGTAGACACCTCATTTTGTTCGGACCAGTTTTTGGTATCCTAGGAGTTAGGTAAAAGATGACAAAATCAAAAAATATAGAAATAAAGCAGGGGACAATTTAAAGAAAAAAGCTTTTTTGGTAAATTATAAAATGCCTATGGACCCGCTTTAAAGAAAAATGCAAAAACTAGGCATCAAAGTTCATTTTCAGGGTGTCATCGGAGTCATTCAGGTAAGTACATAAGCCAACTTTCCTCTCTTTGTGACCGAGATAAGACAACTTGAGGGACCTAAGGTATGTGCGGGTCATATGGGTGCTTAAAAACTATCATGAGGCTTTCAAGTTACCAAAATTTTGAATTTTCATGTGTAGTATCGATACAAGAGGGTTTGGCCTTGATACCCAAGGTGTGGTATCGATACCTAGCATGCTTGTATTAATACAAGCCTTGGCAGTAGCTAAAGTTGTGATTTTAGGCAAAATGTATCGATACACAAGAATGAGTATCAATACAAATCCATGGAGTATCGATACTAGCCTTTAAGTCTCAAGACTAGAAACATTTTTTGCTCTTAGTATTGATACATAACTCATTGTAGTGATACTCAAGAGTAAAATATACCTTATGTATCGATACAACATGTTTTGTATCGATACACCAAGACATTTTTGCCTAGTTTGAGCCATTTTTTAGCCTCCAAAAATTTGATTTAAACATGTTTTTGCACCAAGGAACTATCATATAACATTGCAAACCTTAAATATGGGTTCATTAACAGATTCTAACAAATTTTTGGAGTCTAAACAATTAATGACAAAGGTCACTTTCATAAAATATATGAGTGTAAGAGGATGGCAAGCATATCTCCAGCTTGCAGGCTTTCACAACCTTTCTACCTACTTGCTCAGCATGACAGAACCAATAAGAAGGGAGTCAACTGGACATGGCAGCTTGAGATATGCCCTAATGCAGAAGAAAAAAACCAAAATGCCCTTTGCATTATCTTTTAAAAGAATGGGCTGAACTAAGAAAAACAAAACCAGCTATCTAAGAAAAAAAACTCTCTTAGCTATAAAAAAAAAACTCTCTGGCAATCCTAAAAAACTCTTCACCCATCCTCATAAATCCTCCAGCAACACCAACTCTGAAAGCTCACCAAAAACACTGTTCCATTATGTTCTGCCCTCAACCAACTTCCATTCCCTTAGCACCCTAAAACCACCACCAGAACATCTTCAAAAACTTAACCTTTCACATATTTTCATCCTAAAAACACCCCATCAGCAACCACATTACTAGAAAGTTTCTTCATCTCGCCCTTTTCTTGCTAAACAATAGCAAAAAGAGGGAAGGAACTGAGCTTAAAGTTACTACTTTATAGCAGGAAGAAACTTCAAACCTTGGCTAGTATATCTTTTACTTTATCCCATGTATCTTTTGTTTTGAGCATACATTTCATCTTAGTGAACCCTTTTTATGCTTTTATGGGCACCTCAGGACTCCTACGCATTTTTATGGCTTTAGCTGTGATAGTTCAGGATCTTTATGTTTTTTTTGGTGCCTTCATGCTATTTGGTTAACTAAGCATGCTCTTTTGCATTTTCATCACCATAATAGCCTTTGTCCATGTACTTTTTGCTATGCTTTTTCCATATTCATATCTTAATCTCATGTTTAAAATATGTATCTTAACATGACATAAGTATGCTCATGCATTTCCTAGAAGCTTGATAGGCAGCATGAATTAAAAATGCCCTTTTTTTAGTAAACTCATTTTAAACATGTTCATCCTAAGTATGTTCATGCATCTATCTATCATCTCTATGCATTTTTTGTCATCTTTTCTATGAAAAATGTCATCTTTGCTTGTGCATATATGTCCTCCATATTCTGCATCGTTTTATGGTATTTCGCTTGTATTGAGATGCATGCTTGAATGCTAGAAAACCTAATTTCAAAAAATCCCCAAGTTAAGCACATGCTATCTCTTATACATGAAGAATAACATGGGCTTAAGATTTTTATAAAGCTGGTTTTCCATCTTTAGGGGCAAAACAAGTATTCAATTCTAGATTCATGGAAGAATGAGCATAAGAGTACTGGTTTTTCAAAAATGAAATGAAGTCTTCTAGTTGAAAAATATGAACTGTTGGTCCTTAGCTAACCACCCTCATAGTGGCATGTTCAATGGTTTGTTCTATCATCCTAAACTAACTTCAAAATTATGAAATAAACTCATGATGCCCATGTCAACCTTTCACTTGGTTATGGATGTTCGAACATCCATGGCCCTAGCTCAACCCAAAGAACAACCAAAATACCAAACACCTCCCCTATTTTGTTCTGGTAGCACAGTGGCTTGGTTTTGAAAAATTATTTAAAAAATCAAAAATGATTTATCTGAAATGTGTTGGTATTTTTCCCTTGAAGGGTTTCGAATTACCTTTCCGAAAATGTCTCATTTAGCTTCAAATCATCTCGGATGAAATAGTTATGATTTTTTAAATCTTCGCTATCTAGAACCTTAGATCCAACAAGCAGTTTACTATTTATGCTATTTAGGCCCAGCAAACAACATTTTAATCCCTGGAATATTTTTCCCATGGAGTTCATGAAATTCCTTTTTTGAAAAGGTATTATTCATATTTTAACAATTCTGGATGAATCTGAAATGACTTTTCAAAGCCATCATACCTTTACCCCACATATGCTGCAAGTGTCGAGACAGTTGAAATTCTAAAATTAATTTCGCTTAAAAAATGATTTTCTAGGATTTTTGGAGTATTAAATCCTCATCGAGTTACCTTTCCAACAATATCAAGTTCACCCCTCGAGACCTTTGGATAAGCTCGAAATAAATTCGAAAAGAGAAACGGCATGATGCCATCCTCTGTTTCTAACCTGATTTTTGAAACGTTTTTATTGAGGCATTCGATTGCCTCATGATCTACTCAGCTCATTCTCGTAACCTAAGCCCTTTAGACTCAGACCAAGGCTAAACAAAATAGGAACATTTTAGCCAAACTCTTGGCTCCCGATTTCTAAAAATTCCTACTTTCAAAATATCACCCATTTCTTTTAACGTCGAAGATTTTTATTTTCAGGGGTACCCCAACCCCACTTCTCCAAGAGAATACTCTAACCCTGCTTTTACTTTAAAATGACATTAAATTTTCATTTTTGGGGATACTTCAACCCCACAACTCTGAGGGGATACTCCAACCTCGCTTTTACCTCTGACATAAAATTTTTATTTTTAGGGATACTCTAACCCAATTACTATGAGGGGATACTCCAACGCTGCTTTTACCTTAAAATGACATCGAATTTTCATTTTTAGGGATACTCTAACCCCACTACTCCGAGGGATACTCCAACCCCACATTTACCTCAAATCCAATATCAAACTTCCATTTTCGGGGATACTTTAACCCTACTCTTCTGAGGGGATACTCTAACCCTGCTCTTCATATTCCTTCTAAAATCCAAGCTTTTCTCCCTCTCGAGTCATCGAAACCATTTCTCCTTAAATTTTCACTGAATCTAACTAAGTCTCAATGTTGTCATCTCGGTTATTCATCAATAATCGCAGACAACTACGAGATACATTTCGATCATCCCTCTTTTTGATGTATTTTTTGTATTAATTTTTATGGATTTATTTCTTGTTTGCTTTCCTATCTTACTAATATGTTTCCTCTTGTAGGGACCTCAAGCATTCATGCTTTAAAAATTATTTTCAGAATCACAAAACGGCTCTCGTGTCGGTATCTCTCCAGTGTCGGACATTAAATGTTTGATTTTTTTCCTTAAAAACCCATCTAGAGATCATTTTCATCAAAAATCCCTTTGTTTCTCACCTCTCCGAGGTGCATAGGTGATAAAATTTTTATTAAAATCCAAACTCACTTTTTTACAAAATTTCATGCATTAGAGAGAATTATATTTAAATAATGATAAAAATAGAATCGAGGAAATGAGATTCAAGTAAGATATAGTTAGATAGTATCGATTTTTGGGCATTTTGGGGGTACTAATCCTTCCCCACATGTAACCAACTCTCAAACCCAAAATAATGAATCTTTGGTATTATTTTCAATAGGCATGCAATCATGCCTAACTTAAAATGATTAGTGGCAAATCCAAGTTTATGGCCACTTCGTGGTGGCCATCCAAGACTAGTCGAATGAGTAATTTGTCTGACGGTCTTTTGCTCCTTCATGTCAAACATGAAAATATTTTTAAGTCAAGCGTGCTTTAGCCTTCGGATCATCCAAAGTTCATAAAGGCCAGGCACATGGAACATTGATAGCTTACGACTCCACTTGGGAAAAACTTAGAGAGTTAGGCCTATGACTAGCGATGTCTTGGTTGGTCCTTGGTTCTTCGGTTTCCTAATTATTTAGATATAATTATCTTTTATTTTCGCCTACTAATCTCTATTGTTTTTATCTTGTGATTGTTAGGGATTATTCGTGCCACAAAAAGTATGGTAATATGGAGTAAAATAAAAAGGTTTGATAGTTTTTCCGACACACATCGTGCACTTTTATTTTGCACTAGATTCTAACCAAACACCATGATGAGGCTAGGATCCTAATTATTAAGAGGAAGTAAGCCATCTACCTTCGTGAGTAACCCTTCGCATAAGCATGGCAAGACCTTCCAAGATGTAAATTACCTATGCTCTCATAAGTAACTCTCCACATTTACATAGGAAAATACATCCACCAGGTTAAACCCATTCCACCAAACCCACGATGGGCCCAAGATCAGGGTACCTCAACTGTCCTTACCGAACAGAGGAGTGATTCAGATACCTATTTAGGCATCTACTTAAACTCATATAATGAGCCCTACAAGCTAAACTATGTCAAACCTTATTAGAATGCTGATAGAATAACCCAAAAAATAAGGTCACTCAGGGAAATACTTTTTACATTTACTCTTGTATACCATATTATACAAGCAACGATGTTCTATATCTCACCTTTCCTTAGCAGGTTAGTGATGACAAGCGAATGTTACCACCTACGATGCCAAAAGTTCATAATCTGACTAAAAGAAGTCACCATGCTGATGACTTAACATAGATATTGAGGAATGAATGTCACCGCTTGTTTGATCCGACCCGTCTTTACATGGTATTGTATCACCACGTGTAAAGGCAATCTTAGCATAGATACACTATGATGCTATCCGATTGTTATGCTCGCCCCTATGCATCACATCGTCTATTCTTGGGACAAACTTCTAGTGGCATTTTCATTTTGTTGCTTTCGTTCTTTTGTATGCTTATTGCTTTGTATAGTTGCTAACTTATCATCTCTTTTTGTTCTTTTTTGCATGCATGCATCATTTCATTATTATTCTTGCCATAGGATAATTGGGCAACAGTACAGTGTTTATCAAAGGGTGTCTATCATGGAGCAACAGTTTGCCTCAAAGTTTCAATCTTTCAAGGAAGTTCAAGCCCCATCTGAGTGACGACAGCATAAAGATATGGATGTCTTAAAACTCGGGTATATCTCGACAGTGCACGAAAAGATCAAACTAAGGTATCATCAGAATGACTGGCAAGATCTGAAATATATATGGACCAGTTGGGATAGTACCAAGAAGGAATCATTCACAAAGAGATACAAGGACATTGCCCTTTTACTCCAGGTCCACTTGGATGTTAGTCTGCTGCAAGCTGCTTCCAAATTTTAGAGCCCTCTATATCTATGTTTTACCTTTAACCATGAGGATTTGACCCCTACAATAGAGAAATATACCTCGCTGCTCAACATCGAAAGGGTCAAGACTGATAGAATATATTGTAAAGCGTTGAACCCTTCAACTTTTAAGAAAAGATTGGCCTAGATTCTCGATGCACTTGAAACATGGATTAAGGGTCACATCAAGAAGAAGGAAAATGATGAGTGCATTTCATGGACAAGTTTAAAAGAGGCAATGGTAAATACCGCTGATGTTCAGAAAATGCAAGATATATTCGCGTTGGTGATATATGGCCTAGTTATTTGCCCAAATATGCTAGGTTATGTTGAAGCAGCGGTAGCAGATCTCATTTCTCGATTATGCTGCGACATTAACCTGGCACTTGCTATCCTTGCTGAAACCATTTGAGCCTTTAATTTTTGCAAGAAAATAGGGATAGGATGTTTCGTTAGATGTGCACCTATGCTGCACCTGTGGCTTGTTAGCTACCTTTGCCCGAAAGAAAAGAAGAGGCCATACAATTTCGTCCCTGACTTTAGTCCTATCTCTGAAGTCCTCGAGAAGGAATGGCTTCACAAAAAGTCCAAGAAACAATGGATCCAGAAACTTTAGAGTCTCAATAGGGATAACATGACATGGAAGGCTGCTTGGTTTTTGCTACAAACCATCATGTACATATATGGGCATTACAATTGTGTGCCACACATTGGGTTATGGTGAAGTACCAGCTATGCACCTATTCTGGTCTTTCGATAATTTTTGTGTCGGCAATTTGTCCCTTTTGTTCAAGACATAGAGGCATGCGATCTTAAATATGGCAGGCCAGATTATAAGTCAAAAATTCAATTAGCCTTCTATTCTTGGAGACAAACTCATTGCATGGAAAGACATTGGAAAGGAAATAGTGTGACCTCGGGGTATAATAAAGGGAAGCTATACCATATCAATGATGCCTTGCCTTCGTTCCCTGTTGTATTTGTAGTTGAAGAATTCCCTTCTAAAATTGAATTGCTTATATGGGAATTCAAACAAGAAAAGAAAACTTTTACCAAAGAAATTACCCGTCTAAAGGAGGAAAAAAGTTAATTAGAGATGGACCTTTATTTGCGTGAAGGTGAGGTAAAATGAGCTGATAAGGAGAATAATCATCTCAAAGAAGATCTCAAGAGTCTAAAGAAAGACTATGTGGTCATCAGCAAAGCAAACAAATCACGACACTAGAGCAAGTCTTTAATCGAGTGGAGAGCCAAAATTGCTACCCTAAAAAAAAACTACATCAATGGAAAGAAACGGATAAAGACAGTAAAGAGAAGCTTGTCAAAGCTTGAACCCTCGCATCAACTTATCAAAAGAGAAATGTACGGTTAGAAGCTCGAGTTTGAGATTTAAGACTGAATCAAGTTAAGAATGAAATGTTAACGGTCAAGGTTCAAAGCTTAGAGCAGTCCTTGCAAGCTAGCCAAAACTAGGTAGATGAATTAGTATAAGCCTCAGAATGGCAGGAGCAAGAATGGCAATAAATAGCTAATCAGGCACCCTAAAATTATCAGACTCATCATTGCCATCTCACTAAAAAAATTCAAGCAGCTCAATTGGAAGCTGAACATACGATAGATGCAACTCGATCTCTAGCATGTCGCATCTTACTCACTGGATCTCACGAGCAAGAGTTGTTGTATTTCTTGGACCATGTAATCAACCAATATAACCATGTCAGACATTTTCGAATGTAATCATATGTATTCAAGAATTTGATTGCTTCAATGAACACTATTGCTGGAGCTATTTCCTCATCCAATTATCCTTCTTGCGTTTGCATCAAAAATAATTATTCTTTTTCTGCTTTGTATCAATAACATAATTTTTTTCTGCTTCATGAATTCATATCCATCTTCATGTCATGTCATGACACATTCTAAAGGTCTAATTCGTCAATAATCTAAAGTGAAGGTGTCCCAAAACATGAAATTTTCAGCTCGCCATCATTACAACACTGTACCCGTCATAAAACCATGGAGAATGATCATCAGTCCCATATTGAGCAACTAGAACTCATGTACAGAGAATCTCAAGAACAATCAGCTTGTAGGACTGAAGAACTTTAATCTCAAATAGCAGAATTGACAAAATTATTGTTCGAAACTTTAAAGGATAAAGGACAAACGAGCATCATCAACGCTGGCAAAGGATCGGCTAACCCTGAGAGTAATCTGAATGGTGGTATTGAGGCTACTAATGTGCATGAAGAACTTTGCATGAATAGCATCCCTCGGCAGCAAGAATTTTGTCGACTCAACCGTTCATTTATCTCAATCCTACGACAGCACCACATTTAGTTCAAGGCTCTTCGCTCGCTATACCTATAGTACCAGATCTTAATGAACAAGTAGAACAAGAAAGGTTGAAAAGGTCTCCAAAAAATGATAAAGACTTAAACAAATACCAATCTCTAGAGAAATGTCTTCGAGCTGTGGAGGAAAGTGATAAATTTGGAATTGTAGACAAGAATGCTCTAGGACTGGTCTCTAGTCTTGTCATTCCGTATAAATTCAAGGTGCTAGAGTTTGAAAAATATAATAGGACCATAGATCCTACTGTTAATATTCGATGTATTGTCACAAGATGACCGAGTATGAGGAAAATGAAAAATTACTAATCCACTACTTCTGGGACAGTTTAACTGGGGCAGTTTTTCGTTGGTACACAGGGCTAGACCTTATAAGAATTCAAACATGGACAGGTCTAGCTCGTGCATTCCTTGACCAATATGCTCACATATCTGATTGGGCCTCAGATTGCCTCTCCCTTATGAACATGGGGAAGAAAGCCTCTAAGAGTTTTAGGTAATACACCCAAAGATAGAGAGAGGAGGCAACTCAAGTTTAGCCTCCATTAACTGAAAGAGAAATTACAGTTATGTTCGTTGGCATTTTGAAAGCTCTTTACTATGAGAAGTTGGTGGGAGGCACCACGAAAAATTTTGCTGATATGGTCATATCAGGAGAGATGATTGATAATGCTATCAAAAGTGGGAAAATATCTATGGGAAAATCATCTAGGTCAATTAAGAAACCAACAAGTAAAGGAAATGAAAAAGAAGTAAATGCTATCAGTTGCAGTACTGCAAAGTTCCCTCAAAATCCATGCTCAGCTCAAGGGGTATATGCCCTAAAAATGTTGTATCTGAGTTTTAGCCCCTACCAAATGACACTAGTAGTTCATATTACTAGGATTGTTCCAATAGTCACCCTCACACCAAATCCTGTTCAAAACACTTCCTCTAAGTATGCAACCTCGCATCACAAACAATGTCAAAGCACCAAGCAATCATCAAGCACCCCGAGAAAGGGAACATTTTGACCCTTTACCATACTCATATAAAGAGATCTACAATTGCTTATTAGTCGGTCGATTGGTCACCCTAGTGTTCTTAGACCTAAAATCTTTACCATACCCCAACTGGTATGATGAGAATGCTTACATGAATACCATGCTGGAGCGTAGGGACACTCAATTGAGAACTGCACCTCATTTAAGAGAAAAATGCAGGGCCTGCTGAAAAGAGGCATAATCTAAATAGAGCAAGAGCTCAGACCAAATGTCGAGGCCAGCCCACCCCCTAATCACACTGAACCGAGGGTAAATGCCATGATTGATCGGAAAGGCTGTTGGATCAAAAGTGATGTCAAAGAGGTCAAGATGTCAATGAGTATAGTGTGGCAAGGATTCAACGCCGTTAGGATAGTGAGCCTAAGAGAGGAATTCACGAAGTCCTCTTGCTGCTACTGTGCTCAAAAGCACGATTTATAGCAATGTTCATCGTTCCTGAAAATGGTCTAATAAATGATGGATCGATCCGAGATAGAATTCTACGAGGAATGTCGTGAACTGACTTACCCTTTCATTAACGTCATCGAAGGGGAGAAAGTAAAGGACGATGGTGTCCTGATTTACCTTTCTCTTATGAGCATAAAGAGGCAGCCAAATGAAAACTTTAGGCATTACGCCTCTAAATGGATGGAAAAGGCCACCCAAATTCACCATTATTGATAGAAAAGGAAATGATCATCAGGTTCATTGGTACACTATAGTCACTGTACTATGAAGAAATGGTAAAAAGAACCCTTAAAAGTTTTGTAGATGTAGTCATAATTTGTGGGATGATGGATAAGGCTTTGAAAAGAGAATCAAATAGGGGCAAAACGAAAGGAAAAGTTAAAACAACACGATAGCAGAGGTTCGACAAGAGAACCAGTTCATCTCAAACCTATGCAGGCGCGGACCTAAAAAGGTTTATTGCTGAGCAAGATTACAAGATCATGAAAAATGTGGAAGAGCTTAGAACGCCAATGAGCGCAGTTTGGTAGATTCTGGTAAAAGCCAAATTAGTTAATGGGGTCAAGAAGAAAGAGGAAAGAGTTGGTAACTTTTACGATTTCCATACAGTACATGGTCATACCCTTCAGATGTGTAAAGAGTTTCATGCCATGGTCCCAAAAATGAAGAAAGAAGGTAAGATTAAATTTTATAATGAGAAGCAGACTTTGACTATTCAATCTGTAGATGCACTTCTATCTATCAACACCATAGAAAGAGATGGGGATAATCCCTCCATGTCATCGAAAGACCACTAATCTTGTATGATAATCGATTGCATTTTCAAGTTGCTCCTGCCTTATCTGCACCAAAGATGGTCATTTAGCTTCCATGTTCATTTTCCTACCAAGATAACAAGGTTGTTCCTTGGAACTATAAGAGTAAAACCTTAATTATCAGGGAATCTAATCAACTAGCCTTAAATATTAATCTTTTGGGGGTAAGCCATTTAACTTAAAGTGGTAGGTGTTATGCGCCACCAGCCTTAAGAGATGAAGCTCAGCAAGAAGATACTAGCCAAAATCTTTAAACACTTAGGTCTACAACTAAAGGGTCAAATTCAAAAGTTACCAAAGAACCAATAAGTGAGAAAAAAGCAATGGAGTTTCTTAAGTTCATCAAACCTAATGAATTCAGTATCATGGATTAGCTAAATAAGCAACTTGCCAAAATATTCGTGCTGTCACTTTTGTTAAACTCTAAAGCTCATAGAAATACACTCTTGAAAGTTTTAAACAAGGCCTATGTCTCTTTCGATATTTCTATAGGCCAGCTGGATCATCTAGTGAACAATATAATGGCTGACAATTATATATCCTTTAGCAATAATGAGATTCCACAAAGAGAAAGAGGAAATCATAAAGCCTTTGACATCACCACGTACTGCAAAGGGAGCATATTGCCCAAAATGCTCATTGATAATGGGTCAGTTTTGAATGTAATGCCTATGTCATGCTAAATAAGCTCTCTATTGATGCATCTCACATTCGAAACAGTCACACAGTCATGCGGACGTTTAATAAAACCTACAAAAGTGTTATAGGGAACATTACTATACCACTCCAAATAGCCCTATGTACTTATGAGGTTGACTTTCATGGGATGGACATTACTCCATCATATAATTGCCTTTTGGGAAGGCAGTGGATCCATTCTGTGAAAGTAGTTCCATCGTCTTTGCACCAAAAATTGAAGTTTGTAATTGGAAACAAAGTTGTCAGTATTGGTGGAGAAGAAGATATCATTGCTACTACCTCGATCGATACCCCATATGTTGAACCTAATGAAGGCATTCTAGAACCTTTTTTTAATCATTTGAGTTCATCAATGCCACCTATGTTAAGGAGGCATTGCCCATGATTAAGCTTTATCTGTCATGAAGCACACAAATAGGCTTGAAACTAACAGTCAGCAAAGGTGCTCGAGTCAAAAAAGGGTTTAGAAGATGCCTCCAAAGAGTTGCTAAAGCTCTACAGGTGACCCATCAAACTGACAAGAGAGAAGTGGGGTTCAAACCCAATGCACAGTAGATAAAAAAGCAAGCCTAGAAGAATCAAGAGAAAAAAATAGCACGTCTATTGGGATAAGACATAGGATATGAACCTATGGCATTTTCGCCATTGCATAAGAACTTTCACTCAGGCGAACATGTTAAAACTAGCTCGACAAACGTCATGTTTGTGTTAAGGAAAACTTTTGTAGATTTCTCTACCAATGTAATTGAAGAGCCATTAGCAATGGGTGGAAAGATCGACTTATGCCTTCCAGAGTTTATTCCAAGTGTTTGGACTGAGACAAAAATCCCTGTATTGTTCAAAACTCTGTCAAAATAATGCCATGAACCAAACCCACATGCTTTCGCCCAAGAGCATTGTAGGATCCTTTGTATGGGAACCTTCTATTAAGTATTATCAATGAAATGATGAAGCATTGTGCATTTCATTCATTATGTCCATTTTCACCTCCTTCCGCATATCTTTTTGCCTATATTATTCTTTTTCATATTTTCAGGTATTCAGATAAAGATGACATGAATATCCGCATTGAGACTGAGGAAATCTATTTTGAGCAAGCAATCTATGTTGGTGGGGTTAAGTATGAAAAAGATTCTAAGGAGGACCCTGTACCCTTAGATATGCTCAAACTAATTGAAAAAGAAGAAAAACAAATTTTACCTCATAAAAAACCCATCAAAACCATAAACCTTGGGATAGAAAAAGATCGAAAGAAAGTCAAAATTGAAACCTTTATAAAACCATCAACCTAAAACTAATTGATAAGCCCTCTCCAAGTATCGAGACATGTTTGCCTGGTCTTACCAGGATATGCCTGGTTTGAATGTTGACATTGTATCCATAAACTTCCCCTCAAACCCGAGGGTAAACTTGTACAGCAAAAGCTTAGGAGGATGAAACCCGAGATGTTGCTAAAAATCAAAGAAGAAGTCAAGAAACAATTTGAAGTAGGCTTTCTTAAAGTCGCCAAATACCCTGAGTGGGTGGTTAATATAGTCATAGTCCCTAAGAAGGATGGTAAGGTGCGAATATTTGTGGATTATAGAGACTTAACCGAGCTAGTCCAAAAGACCGATACCCTAGTGGACAACACTGCCAAAAATGCAGTTTTTTCTTTTATGGATGGATTTTCAAGATATAACCAAATCAAAATGGCGATCGAAAACATGGAAAAAACCATCTTCGTGACCATGTGGGGAACTTTTTGCTACAAAGTGATGGCTTTTTGGCTCAAAAATGCTGGGGTAACTTATCAAAGGGCAATGGTGACATTGTTTCATGACCTTATACACAAAGAGATCGAAGTTTATGTAGACGACATGATCGCCAAGTCACCTAGAGAGAATGAACATGTAGTAGACATGCGAAAGCTCTTCAAACGTCTTCATAAATATCACCTCAAGTTAAACCCTACCAAATGCACATTTGGTGTCACATCTGGCAAGTTATTAGGCTTTATTGTGAGTGAAAAGGAATAGAAGTAGACCCCGATAAGGTTAGGGCCATTCAAAGCCTTCCATCACCTCAAACCCCAAAAAAGGTAAGAAGTTTTTTAGGAAGATTGAACTATATAGCCCGATTTATATCTTAATTGACTGACAAATGTGACCCGATCTTTTGGCTACTTCATAAACAAAATCCTGGAGAATGGAACAGAGAATGTCAAGAAGCCTTCAATAAAGTAAAGCAATACCTTTCAAGCCCTCCAGTGCTTGTGCCCCCAACCCCAGGTAGACTTTAAATTTTATATCTATCAATTTTTGATAGTTCGATGGGCTATGTATTAGGCCAGCATGATGATTCAGGAAAAAAGGAACATGCTACTACTATCTAAGCAAGAAATTCATAGAATGTGAAAATAACTACTCGATAGTAGAAAAGCTATGTTGTGCCCTTGTCTGGACAACCAGGAGGTTATGACAATATATGTTATACCACACCACATGGTTGATCTCTAAATTGGATCCTGTCAAATATTTATGTGAAGCCCTTGTGTTGTTAGGGAGATTGGGTAGATGGTAAGTCCTATTTTTTGAATACAATATTATATATATGAATCAAAAGGTAATCAAAGGTAGTGCAATCGTAGATTTCTTGGCTAGTCGAGCAATGGATGATTATCAACCTTTAGACTTCTAATTCCCCGATGAAGACCTAATATGCATATCCGAGGTAAGAGATGCAATTGATAGTGATTCACCTTGGAAAATGTTTTTTAATGGTGCTTCAAATGCATTGGGCCATGGAATTGGGGCAATTTTAATCTCACAGGAGGGAAGCCATTATCCTTTCACTGCAAGATTGAGCTTTGACTGCACTAACAATATAGCTGAATATGAGACTTGCATCATGGGACTCCAAGCCACCATTAAAAGGGGCATTCGAACGTTATGAGTGTTTGGAGACTCAACCCTTGTTATTTACCAATTAAAAGGGGAATGGCCAACACGTGACACCAAACTAACTCATTATAAAAGTTTAATCTCAAAATTGAGAAAAGAATTTAATGATGTTAGCTTTTGATATTTACCTCGAGAAGAAAATCAAATTGTTGATGCCTTTGCCACCTTATCATCCATGTTTAGGTCAATCGAGAGTTGGACATTGCCCCTATTAAGATGAGCATTCATTCAACACTAGCATATTGCCAGAATATCTAGGAAGAAAAAGATGGTTTGCCCTGGTATCATGACATCCTTCAGCATATAAAAAATTAGCGATACCCTGATCATGCCACTGAAAATGATAAAAGAACCATACGAAGAATGGCTACAAACTTCATTTTGGATGGCGGAGTGTTATACAAGAAGAGTTTGGACCAAATATTACTCCAGTGCATGGACGCCTCAGAAGACAAAAGAATCATCAACGAGGTCCATGAAGGGATCTGTGGTACGCATGCTAATGAACACCGAATAGCGAAACAAGTCATGCGATCAGGCTACTACTGGTTGACTCTAGAAAGGTATTGCATCAACTATGCCCGTAAATGCCATAAATGTCAAATCTATAGGGACAAGATTCATGTCCCTCTGGTACCATTGAATGTTATGATAGCCCCAAGTCCATTTTCTATGTAGGGAATGGACATGACTAGCTAATCACCCTTAAGGCCTCCAATGGACATCGTTTCATCCTAGTTGCTATCAATTATTTCACTAAGTAGGTGGAAGCAGCTT
>JBBYHK010334404.1:0-25379 GCA_038382065.1 Adansonia grandidieri | reverse complement strand
AACATATTTTCCCTTTGATCACCGCATTCACTTAGCTCTGTATGGTTAGGAAGTTAATTGGCTCCAATGTTTGGTATAGGCCCTTGTTCAACCTTAATCACACCTTCTTCTAGTAGACCTTATACCTTTCTCTTAAATGAAGTGCAATTCTCAACAGAGTAGCCTTATACCCTGGCATGGTGCTTATGATAGGCATTCTCATTATACCATTTGGGGTATAAAGGTGATTTTAGGTTTGTGAATACCAAGGTCACCAGTTAATCAGCCAATAGATAGGAGTAAATCTCTTTGTAGGAGTAAGGAAGTGGCTTGAAGTGTTCCCGTTCTCAGGGTACTTATGGATTACTTAAAGCTTTTGCATTGTTCACATTATAGCATTGTGCGTTTTGGGCTTTATTTTGAATGGAACTTTATGCAAAACTCATTATTGAGACTATCTCGATAGAATACATTAGTTGTGGCATCGATGAGTAGGGGTTAAAACCTAGATACAAGATGCTCGAGAAGTACATATCTTCTCTAGATGTAGATTTCGATTAAATCTGGCATGACTTTTGCTAATAGCATTTACCTCATTGTTGACTTCTTAACTTACTTGGATGATTCTTCAATGGATATTTTGGAACTTTTGATAGTGTTATCAATCATTTCGCTCGATATGACCATATTCATAAAATTTTTCTTAGCATTTCCCACTAATTTTTTATAGTAGGGAGCTCGCAAAGTGCTATAAACATGATCGTCATCTCTTTCTTAATCAATGGAGGGTAAACTTGAGCTGCTTTTTCTTTCTACCTCTGAGCATATTACTTAAAACTCTTAAAGACTTTTTTTCCATGTTTATAAGGAAGAGATGATCAAGGAGCCTAATCGAACTGTGCTTATATTGATCAAGAAAAGCATAAGTCAAATCTACCTATGTTTGAATTCTTACAAGATCAAGCCCTATATAACATTGGATAGCTACACCAGTTAGACTATCTTAAAAGCAATGAATTAGTAGTTTTTCACTTTCTTTAATCCTGACCATCTTAAAGTAGTGCATGTGAAGGTGTACTGTGGGATCTTTAGTCCTATTTTACTTTTCAAAATCTAGTACTTTGAATTTAGGTCGGATGACGAGGCTGGAAACCAGTCCCAAAAATTTTCCGTCCACAATCCCAAATTTGTTGCTTTCTTTGATAGCTCAAAGACATTTTTCTAATGACTAATAATTGTTTAAGCCTTTATCATTTTCCTAGGTCTTTTTTACTTTTTCTTGTTCCATTTTCTCATCCAGATCTGAGACTATAGGCCTTGCTAGTGAAGAGCCCACACCCTAAAAGCCTTGAACTAGATAGGATATTGCTTCAAGGTTAATGTAAATGAATGGCTGAGTTGACAAAATATCTACTATCGAAGGATGCTATCCATGCAATGCCCCTTCCCAAGCATTGGTGGCTTCAATATAACCATTCAAGTTGCTCTCGAGATTAGCTTGTTCTTTTTTTGCACTGATTATGCCTGTTTACCCTTTTTCCATCAAAGCCTTAGGTAATAGCTTAGTCAATTTTGTAATCTGAGCTTGGAGTTCCTCATTCTTATGGAGTGATTGTTCTTGGGACTCCTTATACATAAGTTTCAGTCACTTAATTGAGGTTTGGTGATCATTTTCTATGGCTTTCCATTAATTACAAGTGTTATACCTATCGTAACATGCCCTGGGGTGGATCCTCGCGGGTCTATGGGTGCATACAACTTAAAATATTTTTTTGACTTGGAAATGTCTTATTGATCAAGACTGTTCCTTCGCAACGTGATGAGAACAAGAAAATATAGATTCTCAACTTGTGATACAATGAAGGGGATCGTAAGATGGATCGCTCATCTTATTGGTCTCAGATGACCATCACGAAATGGCCAACGCTTAGAGTCACCATTGATCATTTTGGGCTAGGCTTGATCAGATGCATATTGAAACCTATGTCTTGAGTTATTAAACTCAAAACACTGATCCTGTGGTCTACATAGTACAAAGATTCATCATTGGGCTTGGGAGTTGGTTACGCATGATGAGGTACAAACCTCTTCGCGATGCCTGAAATCGATACCTTACTAGCCCTATCTCATCTAGGTTTTGATTCTTTCGATCTTAATTCATCATTATTTCAATATAACCGCCTTTTCATGCATGAATTTTATAGAAATACAAATCCAGGTTTTGATGAAAAAAATTAATCTCATACTCACCTTGGGGAGGTGAGGAATATAGAAATTTTACATAAAAATGACCTCTGGATTTTACTTTGGAACTGGAATGTTCCACTTTGGGCATTGAAGAGATACCCACACTGAACATCACCTTTAATTTTATTTAAAATGATTGGAAATATGAATAAAGATAATAATCACAAAGAAATCATGTTAGTAAAGCAACACATGAAGTAACATAACATGGATCATTTAATTCAATGCTAAAGAAAAGGGATGGACTATTGCAATTTATCTCGCAATTGGCATCGATTATCTGGGAATAACCGAATCATCAAATTTCGAGATGCATTTGGGTTCCTTGATTGAACAAGGTTTTCTTAAAACATTCATGGAAGCCTGGAGGGAGAAAAATTTAATTGTAGTTGAAAAATAAGGTTAGAGTATCCCCTCGAAAAGATGGGGTTAGAGTATCCCCATGGATGACAAATAATTTTGACAAAGGAAGATTTCCAAATCTTGACAATTTTGAAAAGTGGGTTGGAGTATCCCCTCAAAAGATTAGGGTTAGAGTATCCCCATGGATGACAAATAATTTTGACAAAGGAAGATTTCTAAATCTTGAAAATTTTGAAAAGCAGGGTTGGAGTATCCCTTTGAAAGGTTGGGGTTAGAGTATCCCTAAAAATAACATATCTAACACTATTTAAAGAAGTCGAGTTGGAAAACTTAAGTTGACGAAACTTTGTGATTTAGAAAATCAGTGAGCATTTGGACAATTTTTAGCAAAAGAAGTTATTATGAATGAAGATCGTAAAGGTGTAAAATATGTTTGTGCCTTGATACAAGCCTATGGGATGTCAAAGCATGTTTTCAAAGCTGATCGGGGTGATATGGTGACGTTCGAATGTCTCGAGACGAAGCTCGGGAACATAACTCAATTTTTACCATAACCAAAAACGGGGACAGCATCGCACTATCCCCCTTTCTAAATTCATTATAAATTGGTTTGAAGGCTTTAAAGGGTGAACAAGATTCCGTTAGAAAGGTAACTCGACGAGGGTCAATTTAAAAATATTCTTAATATCCCAAAAAATCACTTTCCAGGGGAATAAATTTTCAAGGTTGGTTTAATTACATTACTGCCAAAGCATACGAGGAACAATGTGTTGCAAAATTTAAAAAATCACCTTGGACTCATTTGGTATCAAACAATTGCAAACAATACCTTTTGGAAAAGGGAATTTCATGAACATTTTAGGAAAAATGTTGGACAAATTTTGAAAAATAATTTAGTAGGCCTAAAAGGCCCAACCAAAATGCACTTTGTTAATTCTAAGGATTCTGGACAGCCTAGGTTTGAAAAATCATAACTCTTTCATCTGGATTGATCCAAGGATGAACAATACATTGTTTTAAAGACATTTTGACACACTTTCAGAGAAAAATATTATAAAATTCATAGAAAATGGTTTTGAATTTTAAAGTGATTTTCAATTTGTAACAGAGATGTTACCAGCAGGGGACAAAGCAAAGCAAGGGATTTTTTCTTATTTTTCTTCATGTTTTTGGGTCCAAACTCAGTCTTTAACATTCAAACGTCCATGACTGAAAGGAAAGAGTGACATGAGCATCATGAACTCATTTGCATAGCCCCAAAGTATTTTGGGATGATGAAACAGCCCGTTGATCACACCACTAAAGGTTTCGACTCCAAAACATGGAACAAACATTTTGGGAACAAGTGTAAGGCCATTTTGTTGCAAAATCAGAAGTTTTGAGCTCGTTTAACCAAGATTCCAGATCTACAAAACTTAATTTTCCCCAAGATTTATTTTGCTAACTTTAAGAAAAATACTAAGCTCATGTTAATCCTCATTGGTTGAGGTTAACATGCTCGGCTTGGGGAAGTTTTAAAAATTAGTTTTTGATAGCCATCAAACATGCATTTAGACAAGGAAAAGACAATGAACATACAAAAGGATGCATAAAACATAAATAGGGATGCAAACTTTACTAATGGTCTTGACAAAGAAAGTGTTATGCACATATCTCATGAAGTGAAGCATGCTGAAAATGACAATGATTCATGACAAAATGCAAGCTAACACATAAACATGCTTGAAATATGCTAGGCTAAGGATTCATACATGGATTAATCATAACAAAATGCATGGATATGGCATAAAATGCATGAGTAAGAGCTATCAAAATGATTAGGATGAAGTGAGGCATTTTGCACATCAAAGGGGCATTAAGGCATCCAAATCCTAAACTACCAAAACCAAAACTCACTATAATGCATGAGAATCCTAAGAAAGTAATAGAAACATGGAGAGCTCACTAAAATGATGAAGATGCTAAAAATAGAAAATAAAAGTGATAAAGTAGGAAGTTATACCAACAAAACTTCAATTTTTGGCCAAATAGTTAGAGCAGCATAGTTGGCTTGAATTTCCATCTTTTCCTTATTGTTAATAAGCAAGAAAAAGAGAGAAATAATGAGGTTTTGGTTCTGGTATGGATGAGGGTGATTTTCAGAATGTGTAATGGTTAAGAGTGAGTGTTTTGGGGTTGTTTTTGCGTGCTGAGTGAAGAGCTATGAGATTTGGTTTTCTTCATTTGTGAATATGTTTTGGAAGCTAAAAAATGAGCTAGAATTTTCCCCACCTTAGCTGAGATATAAGTGGTCTATTTATACCAGTATTTTAGAGCCAAATTGGAAGTGTTTTCGATCATTTTTCAAGGGGGACAAAGTGATGTCATCTTGATGGCTATAGAGTGGCTGTAGGGAGCAACTTGCTACCAATGTGATGGACATAGGGTGGCTGGTTTAAATGTTGAAATGATTTTCTAGCAAATAGGGTTGTTGATGGTGATCTTGGTCAACAAACTAGGGAAGAGTAAGGTGATCATGTGACATTGACCTTTTTGATCTAATTTAGACTTCAAAAATGTTTTGATTAATTCAAAAGTCCAAATTCATAATCTGATATGGGTTTTGATCTTTTTTTAATGCAAAGAAATGAATTAAAATTGAGTTTTGGATCAATGGAGGATGAGTAAAAAGTTCTCAAATCGTGGAAAATGGCCTACATGTATTGATACATTGTAGAATGTATCGATACATTTGGTTCAAAAACCTTGAATGTATCGATAAAATGAACATTGTATCGATATTATAAACCATTGTATCGATACATGTTGATATGTATCGATACATTTCTTTACAGAATGCACATTTTGGTCTTGGCATCACCTAGTATCGATACATGAGCTTCTGTATCGATACATGAGCTTCTGTATCGATACATAAGCTCATGTATCAATACAACATGCAAATGTATAGATACAAATGGAGACATTTCAAATTTTTGGATCGTTGGAGCATTGTATCAATAAATGAGAACCATGTATCAATACATTCAAGCAAATTTGTGAATTTTTTCATATTTTTTGTCCCCAGACCCATAAATTAAATCCTTTGATGCCACATCTTTGCATTTATCTTTGATATCATCACCCCCTCTCACATCCATGCCCCAGGTTGCTACAAAAATAGCCTGGACAAAATAAGGTGTCTACAATACCAATATCAAACTATATAGATTCCATGTTTAAAAGCACCTTCACTTTAGATTACTTTTGGATTAGACTTTATGTATTGTGAGCATGTTTGATTAGATGAAGATAGGTATACAATGACAATTAACATGAATGCATAAAGTAGAAAAGAATTAGATTAGTCATGCAAATGCACATGGGACAATCAGACTTAGAGAGTAGCTTCATCAATAGCATCTTTGATTAAAGCAATAAAATATCCTAATTACACTTAATTATATTTAGAAATACCTGACACAATTACATTGCTTGATCACTTGGTCCATAAAATATAGCAATTCTTATTCATGGGCTTTGATGGACAAGATTTCACATGTCAAGGATCGGGCTACATTCATCATGTTCTCAACCTCAAACTCGGCTACCTAAATCTATTTAGTAAGATAACGGTGATGGTCCTGATAGTTTTGGCATGCCTGATCAACCACTTGTAACCATTATTTCTCTCACTGTTTAGAGGCTCACTAATTCATCAACCTAGCCTTAATGAGCTTTTAAAGAATGCTATAAATCTTGAATTCTGAATGTTTGAGTCTCATTTCAACCTAATTTGCTCTCAAATCTTATCTTTGAGCTTCTAGCCATCCATTCTTCTTTCGATAAATTAATGCAAGGGCATGGGTTCTAACAAGATTTATCATATTAATCTTGGCTTCTTCCATTGATGTATTTCCTTACCTTGAGATCTTTCTTAAGGTGGTTTTTCCCTTTGATAGCCCTGTTCACCTTGCTATCTTGGAGGTAAAGTCCATTTCTAATTGATTCTTTTTTCTTTAACCAAGTAATTTCCTTAGTAAAGGTCACATTTTCTTTTCGAACTCATGCTTAACCAACTCAACCTCATAGGGAAATTTATCAACTAGTATTTGTGATGTTTCAACATAAGATAGGGGTAAGGAGTCATTAATACAGTGGATCCCCCACTCATTATATCTTGAGGTCATACTACTTCCTCTGCAGTACCTCTCTATGCAACAAGTTTGTCTCTACACTTGGAAAGCTAGTTGAATTTTGTACTTATAATCAAGCTTATCATAATTGAAATCAACTGCTCAGGTCTTGGACAAAGGGAATAAATTGTCGACATTAAAATTATTGTAGGACTAGGACGTGCGTAATTATGTTCCCCTATACTCTTATAAGTGGCGCATAATTGTAACCTTTGCATTGGTATACGATTGTCTATGGTGAATGTCATAACATGGCCTACATATGAATCTTGACCAGCTCGACATAATATGGCAGTTGCACCCTTTTTTCCTATATATGTATATCAATATAACATTATTCTTTTATCTGAGGGGCCATATAATTATTATTTTCCTTGTCATTATTTATTTTTTGTATCTAAAGAAAGGTTGTCAAGAAGAATCGCTCACTCGATGTATTTCTAAATAGTCGTTATGAAACGACCATTTATTTTAGACTCATCATCGCCCCCTCTCATGTCCATGCCTCAAGTTGCTAAAAAGATAGCTCGAACAAAATAAGTTATCTACAATTGCCCCTCTTTGACTATTGCTGAGAATTAAGAATAGGGCAAAGACAAATAGACACTATTTTGTCTGGGGTTGAATGACGCTTCCCAGAACACTTGCAAAGATATAAATTGTAATTAATACTTCACTGTGATAAGTGCAGTGTATTAACAGCGATCCTGATAGAGGTTTAAGTGAATATTGTAGGGTTTGTCCTCCTTACTAGGGTTTTCTAAGGTTTGACCCTCTTAGGCAAATGTACAGTAACATGGATTTTTGATGTGGCTGCTGCCAGCTTATGCGAACTTTAACTTAAACTTAAGTGCCACTAGCTCGTGTGGGCTTTGATTCGAGTGCCATTAGCTTGTGCGGGCTTTGACTTAGACTTAGGTACCACCAGCTTGTATAGGTTTTGACTGAAACTTGGGTGCCACCAGCTTGTGTGGGCTTTGACTTGGGTGCTGCCAGCTTGTGTAGGCTTTGACTCCGACTAGGTGCCACCAGCTTGTGTGGGCTTTGAAAAAATGCCACTGACTTGTGGGCTGTGAAGAGGCACCATTGACTTATGGTCTTTGAAAATGGTGCCACTGACTTGTGGGCTTTTAGAAAGGTGCTATGGATTTTTAGGCTTTGAAAAAGGTGCCACTAACTTATGGGCTTTTGGAAAGGTGCCACTGACTTATGGGCTTTGAAAAGGGGTGCCACTAACTAATAGGCTTTGAAAAGGTTCCATTAACTTAAGGGCTTTGAAAATGGTGCCACTGACATGGATTTCAAAAAAGTGCCACTGACTTGTGGGCTTTGAACAAGTGCCACTGACTTATGGGCTTCGAAAAGGGTGCCACTAACTTATGGACTTTGAAAAAGTGCCACTGACTTGTGGGCTTCGAAAAGGTGCCACTAACTTATGGGCTTTGAAAAGGGTGCTACTGACTTGTGGGCTTTGAAAAGGGTGCCATTAATTTATGGGCTTTGAAAAGGGTGCCACTGACTTATGGGCTTAGAAAAGGGTGCCATTGATTTGTGGGCTTAGAAAAGGTGCCACCTGAATAACGCTTGGTTTACGAAGCTTAGAGTTCTTACCAGGAATTCCTTAGAGGTTCAGTAAACCTGGCTGGAAGTGATATTGTTAAAATGATGATGTATTATGGTAATGTGAGAGCATTATATGAAATGCTATCATGGTTGCATGATGTAAAGTCTAATATGGGATATACCCATAGTTTTTCTTGTACGTCATTCAGACTCTCATTAGGATGGCAATTCATTTTTATTGTAACCATGGACAGGAATTTTCTTAATCTCGCTAAGGATTATAGGTTGTCCCCACTCCACTTGGGATATAACGAAAAATCTATTCTAAAGAATTTTGATTATTACATTTCCCAATTCGAGAGGCTCAATAGTTTTCATGACAATTGAAAGGCATTGTCAATAATTTAGAGACTGTTTGACTGATTAGGTTAATGTCTTTAGTTTTGATAAGATTCTGATAGAAAGCAAGGGTCAATTTTTGGTTAGCTTAAAATGGTTTTTCTTGAGATATGGCTTGTAAAAGCCAAAAATGGTTTGCTGTATGGTCATGCCAAGCGGGTGTTTGGATGCGAAAAGTGCATGATCTTAATGATCAGGGCATGAGTAGAGCTCCCTGTGCTTTTCTTTTCCTTTCGATGTAATATCGAGATGTCCTGATGCATATTTCAATTGATTATCAACATTATCAGTTAAATGACAAATGCAATGTGAATTGTACAGGGGTTAAAAGAAGCAAGGCAATATTTATTCATGACAGCAAAGAGATACAACTCGATAAACTATTTGACAAGTAATTGATAGGGTAGCTAGAAAGATGATCTTTTGGGCAAAGATGCCTCTGACAATCATGACATGGATGTTCTTTAGGTGTTTTCAGGATCTTTCTCGAACAATAAATGTGACTAGTATGAGCTAATCTTCGGAAGATCCCTAAAATTGCTTTGCATTATCCTATTGGTGCTCTCAGTTTATGCCCCATCAAAATTGATCTTCTTAAATCGCCCTTATGGATTTTCAACTGTAGTTGGGTTGGTTGCCCAGATGCCCTTTTCAAATTTTCATCTGGACCATTTTTTATTTTCTTCTCTTTTTTTGTTCTTTTTTTTGTTTTTTGATTTTTTTCTACTTTTTCTTCTTTTTTCAAGGACGCCTTTTCAGGTTTTCACCCTCTAAATGCAATATTTCTTGATGGAATCTAAATTTATTGGGTTAGGCAAGGCATTGCTGTCCGTTTCTAACAAGATTAAGGCCCTTCTGGGAAAGGCTTGCTTCACGACATATGGTCTTTCCCAATTAGGGGTCCACTTACCTCGTGGATCTTTGTGAATTGGGAGGATCTTTTTCAATACCAATTTGCCTAGGTGAAATTGTTGTGGGCTCGAATCATGAGTCTTTGATACATTTAACCATGGTAGATTTCATCCATTTTTCCTCGATGAGATTAAGCTGGTCGTATCTGTTTTTGACCCATTCAACCTTTTCAAGTTTGGCTTCCATCAAAACTCTAAGAGAAGGGATCTCTACTTTAATAAGCAATACAACTTCCATCCCATAGACAAGGGAGAATGGGGTAGCACTCATGAAAGTGTAAACTGAGATCCCATAGGCATGAAGTGCAAAGAATAGCTTCTCATGCCAGTCTTTATAGGTCTCGACCATTTTCTCAACTATTCTTTTGATGTTTTTGTTGGCTGCCTCAACTGCCCCATTCATCTTTGGGCTATAAGGAACAGAATTATGATGCTGGATCTTGAATTGTAAGCAAATCGCTTGCATCATTTTATTATTTAAGTTGCTTGCATTGTCTATGATGATTTGGTTTAGGAGACCATATCTACAGATGATGTCTCACTTGATAAACTTACAGACGGTCGATCTAGTAACATTAGCATACGAGGTAGCATCCACCCATTTGGTGAAATAATCGATTGCTACCAAGATGAAGTGATGCCCATTGGAAGCTTTAAGGGTTATTGGCCCGATCACATCTATACCCCACATAGAGAAGAGCCACGGGGCTATCATGATGTGAAATGGCACTAGAGGGACATTGATCTTGTCTACATAGATTTTGGCACTTATGGCATTTTCTGGCATAATTGATGCAGTCTTTCTCGAGGGTCAACCAGCAATAACCCACTTTCATGATTTGCTTGGCCATCCAATGTCTGTTAGCATGTGTGCCGTAAATCTTTTCATGGACTTCTTCTAGGATCCTTTTGGCTTTAGGAGTGTCGACGCATCAGAGTAATACTTGATCGTGACTCTTTTCGTATAAGATTTTTCCAGTGAGAACAAATCCCATAGCCAGCCTTTTGATAGTCCTTTTATCAGTCTCAGTTGCATGTTTGGAATATTGTTGATCCTTGATGTAATGAAGGATGTCATAGGACCATGGTAGGCCATCCTTCTCTTTTTTAATGCTATGACAATGAATCGAAGTTGTACAGATGCTTATCTGGATGGGAGTAATGTCTGACTTTTGGTTGACTTTAAACATGGATGACAAGGTAGCCAAAGCATCGGCTATTTGGTTCTCTTCTCAAGGTAAGTGTCAAAAACTGATATCATCAAATTCTTTCTTGAGCTTTGCTATCAGCTTCCCATACTACATCAGCTTGGCATCACGAGTTTGCCATTCCTCTTTCAATTGGTAGATGACTAGGGTCAAATCACCAAACACCTATAATGTCTTGCCATTCCTCTTAATGGCTGCTTGAAGCCCTATGACACAAGCTTCATATTCTGCGATATTGTTTATGCAGTTGAAATTTAGCCTTGCTATGAATGGGTAATGACTTTCGTCGGGTGACATCAATATTGCCCCAATTTCATGTCCTACAATGTTTGATGCTCTATTAAAATACATCTTCCAAAATTTATCTTGGTTAGAGGCATCTTTGTCTTCAAAAATACACATTAGATCTTCATCTGGGAAGTCAAAATTTAAGGGTTCATAGTCATCTACTGCTAGGCTTGCCAAAAAGTCAGCTATCACACTGCTCTTAATGGCCTTTTGACTAACATAAGCAATGTTGTATTCAAAAAGTAGCACTTGCCATCTAGCCAGCTTTCCTGATACTTGATAAGATCAAGCCTTGCAATCAACCATGTGGTGTGATACAGCATGTACTGCTTGAGTCTCTTGGCTGTCCACACTAAAGCACAGCATAACTTCTCGATTGCAGAATAGTTGCACTCGCATTCTGTGAACTTTTTGTTTAAGTAGTAGATTGCTTATTCCTTCTTTCCTGATTTATCATGCTAACCTAATACACAACCCATAGACTTGTCAAAGACCGCTAAGTAAAAGATTAAAGGTCGACCAAGCATCGATGGTACTAACACTGATAGGCTCGATAGATAACGTTTGACTTTATCAAAGGCTTCTTCACATGCCTTATTCCACTTTACCAGATATTGTTTATGAAAAAGTTGAAAGATAGGGTTGCATTTGTCAATGAGCTTGGATATGAATCTAGCAATGTAGTTCAGTCCTCAAAAAGCTCCTCACTTCCTTTTAGGTTTGAGGTGGTGGCATATCTTGAATGAATTTGACTTTGTCTAGGTCAACTTCAATCATTTTGTTGCTAACTATAACGCCTAAAAGCTTACCTGAAGTGACTCTGAAGGTACACTTAGCAGGATTCAAGTTGAGTTAAAATCTTTATAGCCATTCAAAAAGTTTTTGAAAGTCTGTGACATGCTTATCCTCTTTCGTTGACTTGGCAATCATGTCATCAATGTAGACCTTAATTTCTTTGTGCATCATTTCATTGAATAGGGCTACCAGGGCCCGTTCATATGTTGCCCTGGCATTTTTGAGTCTGAAAGGCATGACATTATAGCAAAAAGTCCCTAACATGGTTATGAAAGTTATTTTTTCCACGTCTTCGAGTGCCACCTTGATCTAATTGTAGCCCGAGAATCCATCCATGAAAGAGAAAAGAGAATTCTTGGCCGTGTTGTCTAACAGAGTGTCAATGTGGGGTAACGAGAAGTTATCTTTAGGACTAGCTCGATTCAGATCTTGGTAATCAATGACATCGTACTTTGCCATATTTTTTTGGGACTGGGACTATATTGGCAACCCATTTTGGATACTTGGCTAGTTCGATAAAGCTCGTATCAAACTGCATCTTGACTTCCTCTTTAATTTTGAAGAGTATTTCTGGCTTCATCGTTCTTAACTTTTGCCAGATCAGTTTGCATCCGAGCTTGATGGGAAGCTTGTGGACCACTATATTAGTGTCCAGTCCTAGCATGTCTTGATATGACCAGGTAAATATATCCCGATATTCCTGAAGTAATTCTATCAGCATGGTCCTAGTCATTGACTTGATTAAGGTTTTGATTTTAACCTCCTTTCAATCCTCCTGAGTACCCAGATTTATTACTTCCATTAGGTCTTCATGGGGCATGATTTGCTTCTCCTCTTGCTTAACTAATCATAAGAGGTTTGGTGGTAAGGGGCTTTCTTTGAAATCGTCTCAGGATCAACTTCACTAGCATAAATTAACTATTTGAAATCAATCTTCAAAGGCTCATCGACACATCCATGTCACTATCGTCAAGACACTTGAAAGAGTAAAGGAATAAACATTGCAAATGGCACACACACAACCCAAGGATTCGAATAAGAATGGAGGCAAAAGAGTAATTGAGACAAAAAGATTGAAAATTGATGTAGGCATGCAATATGGAATGATATATGCAAAAGTCATTTCATCCATAATGTTTGATAAAAATACCCTTTACATAGGACACCTAACTGCCTTTAGGCGAGGGCAGGTAGGTTTTCATTTCTTGACATTACATGAAAGGGATAGGAAAAGTGTAGGGGTTCCATCATGACCCTATTATCAATATTAGGTCTTGGTGGAAGGACACAATTTCTATGGCTCGGTATGGATCATGTTTGTAGCTAGTTTAGTGTAGTTTGGTAAAAGATTAGTGGCAACATTTAGTCCTTGGTTCATCCCATACTGCAAGACTTTTGAGATAATTAGATTTTGCATATTTTGTTTGAAAGATATACAGTTCTTGATGTCATGCGTTGCGGCCCCAGCGTGGTATTCATAGCAGGTGTCAGGGTTGTACCATTGTGGGTATGGCGACTTTTTTTTTGGGACACAGATTAGAGCCACTAAGTGATTTTAGAGCAAAGTTTGGTAGAGCTCCTTATAGGTCATAGGGATAGGATCAAAGTGTTGCCTTTGTTGATTCGGACCTCGATTGCTAGGTGCATTATTGGTCATTCGATGGGTATTTTGGTAGACTTACAGAGAATAGCTTTGTGGTGGGTTTGATGGGATTACAAATGATGGGTTATAGGTTGTGGCATAAATTAGCTACGGGGATATTGTGACAGGGTCAAAATGTGGTGTGCTTGAGTAGAGAGGGTCAGGTATTTGACTCCATTTTGGCTAAGATAAGCTAGCATAACTTATGGCATAGGCCTTTTATTCCTTCTTCTTATTAGCAGTAGGCTTCTTGCTCAATCCAGATGTTTCCCCGATAAACATTCTACCACTCTTAATGGCGGTATTGATCATTTCTCCAGAGAGAACTAAGTTTGTGAATTTCTTGGTAACATTCCCTATGAGCTTCTCATAATAAAGAGCATGTAAGGTATGAATGAAAGTAACTGTCATCTCTTTTTTTGTAAGGTAAGGCTTGACTAGGGTTGCTTCTTTTCTCCACCTTTAGGCATATTACTTGAAACGTTTAATGGATCTCTTTTCAAAATTCATTAGGGAAAGTCAATCCGACACCTAATCTGACACATGCTAGTATTGATTTAGAAAGGCCTTAGCCAAGTCGGCCCATGATTGGATTTTTACATTGTCTAGCTCAATATACCACTGAGCTGTTGCCTTAGTGAGGCTATGCTAAAAGCAATAGATGAGGAGTTTTTCATCTTTCTGGTACATTCAAACATGGACAAAAAGGTTGATGGTTCTATTAAACTTCTTAAACTCTGGGACTTTGAACTTTGGGGGAATGACAAGGTTAGACACCAAAGACAGCGATTGCACGTCGATAGCTCCAAACTTGTCACTCCCCTCGATAGCTTAGAGGCATTTTTCCAATAGCTAGAATTTGTTCACTTCTTTCACAGTCATGGTGGACTTTTAACCTTCTATTTTCTCTAGTTCCTCATGGTCAAGGATTATTGGATCTGTCGATGAGACTCCTTTATTCACCCCTTGAGTACTAGGAATGAATTAACCTACCGTAACGTAGATAACTGGTAAAGCTTGAGCAACAGGTGTAGGAACAGGTTGTTGTTCTTGTCTAGTTTCCCCTTAGGCAGGTTCTGGATTATTGGCAAGGGGACTTTCAGCGTTAGAGGATTATTCTTTATTTCAGTAGTGCTGGCTTGCCCTTTTTCTTTCATAGAGGCGATTATTAGTTCCATAAGTTTTGTGATTTGATTTTGCATTTCTCATTGTTGATAGAGCATCTGGTCTTGTGATTCCTTAACCATTAGCTCAAGTTGCTCAATATGAGCTTCATGATCACTCTCCATGATTTATTTATGGTGTCATGTGTTGTAGCAATGTAGGATGTTAGGTTCCATTTTCCTAATTGACCTCAGAGTCCCTTGCACTTTTATAGCCTAATTCTTGTATTAGACTTTAACTTGAAAATGTATCTATTGATGAGTGTTTATGATGCAATGATGAGTTAAGATAATAAATGATCGATGCAAGTGCATAGAACAAAACAGTAAAATTAACTGTGTATATGTATTTGAGACAATTGAATCTTGGAATAGCTTTGTCAATAACATCTTTCATAGAGCCACAAAAAGGCCTCTTGCTGAACACCGAACCAAAACAATTATCCCAAAATGATGACAGTTATGATAGTTATGATGAGATGATGCATGTGCCAAAATACAAACAAAGAGAAAATAAGTTAGTGGAACATACAGGAATCAAATGTGAGGACATAAAGAATTTAAGAACATCAGAACAAAATATTCATAACATGTCTCAACCAAGGTGGTGACATGAGAAACAAGTCAGGATGCAGTCTGCCTTTTATGAGGTGATGCTATATCTTATTTTGGTGGAAAAATAACCGACCAGTAGTAATATTCATTTATCACCACTAATGCCGATGCGCATTAAGCCATGACTTGGGCAGCATAACGGCTACAGCATAAGACATTACGAATGGTGGTTTTGGCTCACTGTTACTTATTTAGACAAAGATTAGCCATCATTCGGGTGGCATGACGATGTGCCTTAATAAATGATAAAAATGCAGATACAGCTGACAATTGTATACTCCACCTACATGATTATGGTAATTAAGAGTAATGGATATGAATGTTTCCCCGAGTAACCCTATTCTTTGGGTATTCTAGTAGCATTTCGATATGGTTTGACATGGTTTAGCTTGTAGGGCTCACTATATAAGGTTTAGATTAATGCCTAAATAGGTATTCAAATTGTTCCTCTATTCGGTAAGGATAGCTGAGGCACCTCGATCCTAGGCCCATCACGGGTTTGGCAAAAAGGGTTCGATCTGATGGATGCATTTCCCTATACAAATATGGAGGGTTGCTTACGAGAGACATAGTTAATTTACATCCAGGAAGTTATTGCCATGCCTATGTAGAGGGTTACTCATGAAGGTGGATAGCTCACTTCCTCCTAATGATTGGGTTATAACCACGTCATGGAGTTTGCCGAGACTCTAATGCTCGTGCAAGTGCATGGGGTGTAAGGGAAATGATCAAACCTTCATGCTTACACATATTACCATTTTTATTAAACAGATGATTATTCAAAAATAAGACAATCCTGACAATCATGTCAAATAAAAGATTAGTTGACAAAAAGAAAAAAAGGGTCATAGTTAAATAATGACCGAAGATTGACGGAATGAGAACCTGGTAAGACATGACTAGTTATTGGACTAACTCTCTATACAATCCCCAGTAGAGTCTCCAAGCTATCGTAACAGGGACCATAAGATGAATCGCTCATCTTATTGGTCTTAGATAACCATCACAAAATGGCCAATGCTTGGAGTTGCCACTGATCATTTTGGGCTAGGCATGATTGGATGCCTATTGAAACCTATGTCTTGAGTTATGAAACTCGAAACATCAATCTTGTGGTCTACGTAGTACAAAGATTTATCATTGGGTTCAGGAGTTGGTTACGCACAATGAGGTATGAACCTCTTCGTGACATCTGAAATCGGTACCTTAGTAGTCATATCTCATCTTGGTTTTGATTCTTTCAATCTTAATTCATCATTATTTCAATATAACCCCCTTTTAATGCATGAATTTTATAAAAATACAGATCCAGGATTTGATGAAAAAAATTAATCTCATACTTGCCCCGGGGAGATGGGGAACATAGAAATTTTTCATAAAAATAACCTATGGATTTTACTTTGAAAAAGAAATGTTCCACTTTGGGCACTAGAGAGATACCCACGTGGCATGTCACCTTTAATTTTATTTGAAATGATTGGAAAACATGAATGCAAATAAATATCACAAAGAAATCATGTTAGTAAGGCAATAAATAAAGTAATATAACATTGATCATTCAATGCAATGATAAAGAAAAGGGATGGACTATTGCAATTTATCTCGTAATTGGCATTGATTATTTAGGAATAATTGAATCATCAAATTTTGAGATGCATTTGGATTCCTTAATTGAACGAGGTTTTCTTGACATATTCATGGAAGCCTGTGGGAAGAAAAATTTAATTTTAGTTAAAAAATAGGGTTGGAGTATCCCCTCGAAAAATAAGGTTAGAGTATCCCCGTGGATGACAAATAATTTTGACAAAGGAAGATTTCTAAATCTTAACAATTTTGAAAAGTGAGGTTGAAGTATCCCCTCAAAATATCGAGGTTAAAGTATCCCCTCAAAAGATCAGGGTTGGAGTATCCCCGTGGATGACAAATAATTTTGACAAAGGAAGATTTCTAAATCTTGACAATTTTGAAAAATGGGATAGGAGTATCCCCTTGAAAGGTTGAGGTTGGAGTATCCCCAAAAATGATATATCTGACACTCTTTAAAGAAGTCAAGTTGGAAAACTTAAGTTGACAAAACTTTGTGATTTAGAAAATAAATGAGCATTTAGATGATTTTTAGCAAAAGAAGTTATTGTGAATAAGGATGGTAAAGATGTAAAATAAGTTCGTGCCTTGATATAAGCCTATGGGAGGTCACAGCATGTTTTCAAAGCTGATCGGGGTGATATGGTGACATTCGAATGTCTCAAGATTAAGCTCTGGAAAACAACTAAAATTTTAACCATAACTAAAAATAGGGACAGCATCGCACTATCCCTCTTTCTAAATTTATTCCAAATTGGTTTAAGGCTTTAAAGGGTGAACAAGATACCGTTAGAAAGGTAACTCGATGAGGGTTAATTTAGAAATAATCCCAATATCCTAAAAAATCACTTTTCGAGAGAATAAACTTTCAAGTTAGATTAATTACACTATTGGCAGAGCATACGAGGGATAAGGTGTGTCAAAATTTGAATCCCAGGGCCTCTTCTATCCTTCTTAAAGCATATTGTGTAAAGCTTTTGTCAGCTTTATTTTCCATATTCGTGACGAAAAAGCAATTTAAAACCTAATCAATGGTAGGTTTCTCCTTGTTTCTGGCTTTAATAGACAAAAAAATGCACTCGTCAAGCTCTTCATAGAAATTTTAGGCCTGTCCATCATACCTTGGACCATCTCTAGGAAGAGTGAGAGTGTGCTCTTAACCGTATCCAAGCAAAATGGTTCAATGTCTTTTGCGCTCTTGTTTTTAACATTTAACACTATTCCACTTTCATAGAGGCTTGCAGACCTTGCTCATTAGGGTTTTGACATTTCTAATTTTAACCCAACATATTTTCCCTTTGATCACTACATTCACTTGGCCCCATATGGTTAGGAAGTGGATTGGCTCTAATGTTTGGTCCAGGCCTTTGTTCAACCTTAATCACCCCCTCTTCCAATAAACCTTGTACCTTTCTCTTAAATGAAGTGCAATTCTCAATAAAGTAGCCTTGTACCCCTGTATGGTACTTACGATAGGCATTTTCATCATACCATTTAGGGTATAAAGGTGATTTTGGGTTCATGAATACCGGGGCCACTAGTTAACTGGCCAATAGACAAGAGTAAATCTCTTTTTAGGAGTAAGGAATTGGCTTGAAGTGTTCCCATTCTTTGGGTACTTATGGATTACTTAAAGCTCTAGCATTGTTCACATTATAGCATTGTGCGTTTTGGGCTTTCTTTTAAATGGAATTTTATGTGAAGCTCATTATTGGGACTATCTCGATAGAATACATTAGTTGTGGCATCGATGAGTAGGGGTTAAAACCTAGATACAATGTGCTCGAGAAGCACATATCTTCGCTAGATATGGATTTCGATTAAATTTGGCATGACTTTTGCTAATAGCATTTACCTTATTCTCCTTACCTTTAGTTGTTGACTTTTTAACTGACCTGGATGATTCTTTAATGGATATTTTGTAACTTTTGATAGTGTTATCAATCATTTCACTCGATATGACCATATCCGTAAAATTTTTCAAAGCATTTCCCACCAATCTTTCGTAGTAGGGAGCTCGCAAAGTGCTAATAAACGTGATCGTCATCTCTTTCTTAATCAAAGAAAGGTAAACTTGAGCTGCTTCTTCTCTTTACCTCTGAGCATATTACCTAAAGCTCTTAGAGGCTTCTTTTACATGTTCATAAGGGAGAGATGATCCAGAGCCTAATCAAACTGTGCTTATATTGATTAAGGAAAGCACGAGTCAAAGCTACCTATTTTTGAATTATTGCGAGTTCAAGTCCTATATACCATTGCATAATTACCTAGTTAGACTATTTTAAAAGTAATGAATTAGTAGCTTTTCACTTTCTTCATTCCTAACCATCTTAAAGTAGTGCATGTAAAGGTGTACTGTGGGATGTGTAGTCCCATTGTACCTTTTAAAATCTAGCACTTTGAATTTAGGTTGGATAACGAGACTAGAAACCAGTCCGAAAGATTTTGCATCCATAATCCTAAATTTATTGCTTTCTTCGACAGCTCGAAGACATTTTTCCAGTGATTGATAATTTAAGTTTTCATCATTTTCCTAGGTCCTCTTTACTTTTTCTTGTTCCATTTTCTCATCCAGATCTGAGACTATAGGCCTTACCAGTGAATAGCCCACACTCTAAAAGCCTTAAACTTGATAGGATGTTGTTACAGGGTTAATGTAAATGAATGGCTCAGTTGATGAAATATCTACTATCAGAGGATGCTATCCATGCAATGCCCCTTCCTGATCATTGTTGGCTTCAGTATAACCATTCAAGTTGCTATCGGGATTAGTCGATTCTTTTTTTGCATTGATTGTGCCTGTTTGCCCTTTTTCCATCAAAGCCTTAGGTAATAGCTTAGTCAATTTTATAATCTAAGCTTGGAGTTCCTTATTCTTATGGAGTGATTGCTGTTAGGACTCCCTATACATAAAATTGAGTCACTTAATTGAGGTTTGGTGATCATTTTCCATGGCTTTCCATTAATTACAAGTGTTATACATGTCATAACGTGCCCCAAGATGGATCCTCGCAGATCTATGGGTGCACAAGACTTAAAATATTTTTCTGACTTAGAAATGTCTTTTTGACCAAGAATTTTCCTTCACGACCTGATGAGAATGAGAAAGTACGGATTCTCGACTTGTGATACAGTGAAAGGGACCATAAGACGAATCGCTCATCTTATTAGTCTCAGATGACCATCACAAAATGGCCAATGTTTGGAGTCACCACCAATCATTTTGGGCTAGGCATGATCGAATGCCTGTTGAAACCTATGTCTTGAGTTATGAAACTCGAAACATCGATCCCGTGGTCTACGTAGTACAAATATTCATCATTAGGATCAGGAGTTGACTACACACGATGAGGTATGAACCTCTTCATGACATCTGAAATCTGTACCTTACTAGCTATATCTCATCTCTATTTTGATTCTTTTATCTTAATTCGTCATTATTTCAATATAACCCTCTTTTAATGCATGAATTTTATAAAAATACAAATCCAGATTTTGATAAAAAAATTAATCTTATACTTGCCCTGGAGAGATGGGGAATATAGAAATTTTTCATAAAAATGACCTCTAGATTTTACTTTGAAAATGAAATGTTCCACTTTGGGCACTTGAGAGATACCTACGCTGAACATCACCTTTAATTTTATTTGAAATAATTGGAAAATATGAATGCAAATAATTATCACAAAGAAATCATGTTAGTAAGGCAACAAATGAAGTAACATAACATGGATCATTCAATGCAATGATAAAGAAAAAAGATGGACTATTGTAATTTATCTCGCAATTGGCATCGGTTATCTAGGAATTATCGAATCATCAAATTTTGACATGCATCTGGGTTCATTGATTGAATGAGGTTTTCTTAACACATTCATGGAAGCTTAAGGGGAGAAAAATTTAATTGTAGTTGAAAAATAGGGTTGGCGTATCCTCTCGAAAAGATGAGGTTGGAGTATCCCTGTGGATGACAAATAATTTTGACAAAGGAAGATTTCTAAATGATGACAATTTTGAAATGCGAGGTTGGAGTATCCCCTCCAAAATATCAGGGTTAAAGTATCCCCTCGAAAGATCAGGGTTGAAGCATCCCTGCGGATAACAAATAATTTTGACAAAGGTAAATTTTTAAATCTAGACAATTTTGAAAAACAGGGTAGAAGTATTCCCTTGAAAGGTTGGGGTTGGAGCATCCCCAAAAATGACATATCCAACACTCTTTAAAGAAGTCAAGTTGGAAAACTTAAGTTGACAAAACTTTATGATTTAGAAAATGAGTGAGATTTTGGACGATTTTTAGTAAAAAAAGTTGTTGTGAATGAGGATGGTATGTAAAAAATGTTCGTGCCTTGATAGGAGCCTATGGGAGGTCACAGAATGTTTTCAAAGCTAATCGGGGTGATATGGTGACATTCAAATGTCTCAAAATGAAGCTCGAGAGAATAACTCAAATTTTGACCATAATCGAAAAAGATAATAGCATCGCGGTATCCCCCTCTCTGAATTTATTCTAAATTGGTTTAAAGGCTTTAGAGGGTGAACAAGATACCGTTAGAAAGGTAACTCGATGAGGGTCAATTTAAAAATATTCCTAATATCCTACAAAATCACTTTCTAAGAGAATAAATTTTCAAGTTTGAATTAATTACACTATTGGCAGAGCATATGAGAGACAAGGTGTGTCAAAATTTGAATCCCAGGGCCTCTTCTATCCTCCTTAACGCATATTGCTTGAAGCTTTTGTCAACTTTATTTTCCATGTTCATGATGACAAAATAATTTGAAACCTAATCAATGGCAGGTTTCTCCTTGTTCTTGGTATTAATAGATAGAAAAATGCACTCGTCAAGCTCTTCATAGAAATTTTGGACCGGTCTATCATGCCTTAGACCATCTTTACGAAGAGTGTGCTACGTTATAGAGTGTGCTCTTGACCGTATCCAAGCAAAATGGTTCAATGTCTTTTGTGTTCTTGCTTTTAACATTTAACACTATTCCACTTTCATAAAGGCTTGCAGACCTTGCTCATTAGGGTTTTGACATTTTTAATTTAGACCCAACATATTTTCCCTTTGATCACTGCATTCACTTGGCTCCGTATGGTTAGGAAGTAGATTGGCTCTAATGTTTGGTCCAGGCCCTTGTTCAACCTTAATCACACCCTCTTCTAATAGACCTTGTACCTTTTCTCTTAAATGAAGTGCAATTCTTAAAAGAGTAGCCTTGTACCCTGGCATGGTACTTACGATAGGCATTTTTATCATACCGTTTGGGGTATAAAAGTGATTTTGGGTTCATGACTATCAGGGCCACTTGTTGACTACCCAATAGACAGGAGTAAATCTCCTTGCAGGAGTAAGGAAGTGGCTTGAAGTGTTCCCACTCTCAAGGTACTTATAGATTACTTAAAGCTCTAGCATTGTTCACATTATAGCATTATGTGTTTTGGGCTTTATTTTGAATGGAATTTTATGCAGAGCTCATTATCGAGACTATCTTGATAGAATATATTAGTTGTGGCATCGATGAGTAGGAGTTACAACCTAGATACAACGTGCTAGAGAAGTACATATCTTTGCTAGATGTGGATTTTGATTAAATCTGGCATGACTTTTGCTAACAGCATTTAAATCTGGCATGACTTTTGCTAACAGCATTTACCATATTCTCGTTACCTTTAGTTGTTGACTTCTTAACTAACCTGGATGATTCTTCAATGGATATTTTGCAACTTTTGATAGTGTTATTGATCATTTCACTCGATATGGCCATATTCGTAAAATTTTTCTTGGCTTTTCCCACCAATCTTTTGTAGTAGGGAGCTCATAAAGTGCTAATAAATGTGATCGTCATCTCTTTCTCAATCAAAGAAGGGTAAACTTGAGCTGCTTCTTCTCTCTACCTCTGAGCATATCACCTGAAGCTCTTAATGGCTATTTTTCCATGTTCATAAGGGAGAGATGATCCGAAGCCTAATTGAGCTGTGCTTATATTGATCAAGGAAAGCATGAGTCGAATCTACCTTTGTTTAAATTATCGCAAGATGAAGCCCTATATACCATTGGATAGCTACCCTAGTTAGACATCTTAAAAGCAATGAATTAGTAGCTTTTCATTTTCTTCATTCCTGACCATTGTAAATTTGTGCATGTGAAGCTATACTGTGGGATTTGTAGTCCCATCGTACTTTTTAAAATCTAGCACTTTGAATTTAGGTTGGATGACGAGACAGGAAACCAGTCCCAAAGATTTTGCGTCCACAATCCCAAATTTGTTGCTTTCTTTGACAACTCAAAGATATTTTTCCAGTGACTGATAATTGTTTAAGTCTTCATCATTTTCCTAGGTCCTCTTTACTTTTTCCTATTCCATTTTCTCATCCAGATCTGAGACTATAGGCCTTACCAGTGAATAGCCCACACCCTAAAAGCCTTGAACTAGATAGGATGTTATGTAGGGTTAATGTAAATGAATGGCTGAGTTGACGGAATATCTGCTATCGGAGGATGCTGTCCATGCAATGCCCTTTCCTGAGCATTGGTGGCTTCAGTACAACTATTCAAGTTGCTCTCAAGATTAGTCAGTTCTTTTTTCTTATTGATTGCGCCTGTTTACCCTTTTTCCATCAAAGCCTTAGGTAATAGCTTAGTCAATTTTGTAATCTAAGCTTGGAGTTCCTCAGTCTTATTGAGTGATTGCTCTTAGGACTGCCTATAAATCGATTTGAGTCACTTAATTGAGGTTTGGTGATCATTTTCCATGGCTTTCCATTAATTACAAGTGTTATACCTATCGTAACATGCCCTGGGGTGGATCCTTGCGGATATATGGGTGCACACGACTTAAAATATTTTTCTAACTTGGAAATGTCCTCTTGACCAAGACTTTTCCTTTGCAACGTGATGAGAATGAGAAAGTACAAATTCTTGATTTATGATATAGTGAAAGGGACCATAAGATGAATTGCTCATCTTATTGGTCGCGGATGACCATCATGAAATGGCCAACATCTGGAGTCACCATCGACCATTTTGGGCTAGGCATGATCGGATGCCTATTGAAACCTATGTCTTGAGTTATGAAACTCTAAACATTGATCCCGTGGTCTACATAGTACAATGATTCATCATTGGGTTTGGGAGTTGGTTACACATGATGAGGTATGAACTTTTTCGCGACATCCAAAATTAGTACCTTACTAGCTATATCTCATCTCGATTTTGATTCTTTCGATTTTAATTCATCATTATTTCAAAATAACCCCCTTTTAATGCATGAATTTTATAAAAATACAAATCTAGGTTTTGGTGAAAAAATTAATATCATACTTTCCCCGAGGAGATAGGGAATATAGAAATTTTTGATAAAAATGACCTCTGGATTTTACTTTGAAAATAAAATGTTTCGCTTTGGGCATTGGAGAGATACTTACGCGAAACATCACCTTTAATTTTATTTGAAATGATTGGAAAACATGAATGTAAATAATCATCACAAAGAAATCACATTAGTACGGTAATAAATAAAGTAACATAGCATGGATCTTTCAATGCAATGATAAAGAAAAGGGTGGACTATTGCTATTTATCTCACAATTGGCATCGATTATCTAGGAATAGCCGAATCATCAAATTTTGAGATGCATCTGGGTTTCTTGATTGAACGAGGTTTTCTTAACACATCCATGGAAGCCTGGGGTGAGAAAAATTTAATCGTCATTGAAAAATAGGGTTGGAGTATCCCTTTAAAAAGATGAGGTTGGAGTATCTCCGTGGATGACAAATAATTTTGACAAAGGAAGATTTCTGAATCTTTACAATTTTGAAAAGCGATGTTAGAGTATCCCCTTAAAATATCAGGGTTGAAGTATCCCATCGAAAGATCTAGGTTAGAGTATCCCCATGGATGACAAATAATTTTGACAAAGGAAGATTTCTAAATCTTAAAAATTTTGAAAAGCAGGGTTGAAGTATCCTCTTGAAAGGTCAGGGTTGGAGTATCCCCAAAAATGACATATCTGTACTCTTTAAAGAAGTTGAGTTGGAAAACCTAAGTTGACAAAACTTTGTGATTTAGAAAATGAGTGAGCTTTTGGATGATTTTTAGCAAAAAAAGTTGTTGTGAATTAGGATGGTAAAGATGTAAAATATGTTTATGCCTTGATAAAAGTCTATGGGAGGTCATAGCATGTTTTCAAAGCTGATCGGGGTGATATGGTGACATTCGAATGTCTCGAGATGAAGCTCAAGAAAATAACTCAAATTTTGACCATAACCGAAAATGGGGACAGCATCGCACTATCCCCCTTTCTAAATTTATTCTAAATTGGTTTGAAGGCTTTAGAGGGTGAAAAAGATATCGTTAGAAAGGTAACTCGATGAGGATCAATTTAAAAATATTCCCAATATCCTAAAAAATCATTTTTGGGAGAATAAATTTTCATGTTC